>JAFFST010051933.1:71406-87869 GCA_022414735.1 Noturus placidus
GGGGGGGGGGGGGTTCAGGTTAGTTTAATCTAAACTGATCATGTTATGGGAGCTATGTTGAGGTTGGTGGTTGGTGTTGCATGGTAACAGAGAGTCAGATGGCTGTCTGAACCACACAGTCCAATTAATGTTCACAGTGGCATAGTGGCTTAGTGGTTAGCATGTTTGCCTCACACCTCCAGGGTTGGGGGTTTGAATCCGTGTGCACGGGGCTTGCATGTACTCCCTGTACTTCAAAGGTTTTCTTCAGGTACTCTGGTTTCCTCTAGTCCAAAGACATGTATTGTAAGTTGATTGACATTTCCAAATTGTCTGTAGTGTGTAAATGGGTGTGCAATTGTGACCTGCGATGGGTTGGAACCCTGACCAGGGTGTGCCCCACCTTGTGCCCCAAGCTACTTGGGGTAGGTAGAATAAATTGTCTTTTTCTCTCTAGAACAATCTCCAGCTTTCTCCCACTTTGTCACCTGTGTGTAGCTCCTCTCTTGGAGTGGAGGGTGTAGGAACTCCGGTTATAATGTGCCGCAGTCCCACAGGTAATGAATTCCAAATATGAACATTTCCTCAAAATGGTTTACTTCAGCTGCTGTTAAATAGTTAAGAATCCAGCCAGTGTTTTCTTTCTCATCTTTTGTTTGTTTACAAACGGGAGATCATTTCATTAAAATAATCACTAGCTTGCTTTATCACTATCAAAAGAGTACAAGAATAAGAATTCTTCCAGATCCAGCCTGAGATTCCGCTTCGACAAGTTGAGCCACTCGGCACCTGTAAGTCTTATTTAATAATTCATCTGTTTATTGTACCTGTCTTGTACACGACTATGATGTAACTGGATGTTGTCATTCTGGACAGGGGCACTAATGACTGAACAATTAAGAGAGACCAGGAGCACTGTGTGAGCCAGACATGAGCTTTGGAACAAGACAACATACTGAGGATGTGGGACACTGGATTTTAAATATTGCTAAAGCTTAAGCTGCCTCCAAGATGGCATGAGTCATGTATCCACACACACATTCTATACACAAATACCACAGCGTTATTAGAGCTTATCAGGTTTATCCTACCACTGATCCTGTTGACCTGGAATATTCAGCCTATGATTTTGATTGAGTTTTTTTTTTTTTTTTTTTTTTTGCAACAAATGCTTGTAATGTATTCCTAGGATAATGATAGCTTTTTATAGCAATATATATCATTTATTAAGACAGAACACTGAAAGTTATGCAGGAAAAAATAGCTGCAATATAGTTAATTCAAAACAATAAATTTTCTGTTTGACTTCTGTTAAGAGTTTATATCTTGCACTGGCAATACATTGTGCTTTATTGTCTTCGTCAGTTTAGCTGAATGAGATTAGAGTCCCTTTATTGTGCCTCAGTTCTGTTATTATGGTTGGTAAAAACCATGCAAGCATATGAAAAGCACATCCTCATTGCCGGATTTCTCAAACTTATCTCAAACTCCCCTTTCAGTGTGAACAAAACTCACAGACTCCCTTATCATTTCAGCACATATTATTTTTTACTATTATCCTACTATACAAATATTAAGCGTATTAGGCACATATGAGCCATTTTATTTATTTATTGAGAGATTTTGATTCCTGAACTTTCCCCCAAAGAACTCACACCAGTTACACTGGTTTAAATATTAATTGTGTATCATTACCATACTTTTCTTAGTTTTATCAATATTGCCCTTACATTCAAGTTAAAGTTATTTATACTTGCTTTTTTACAGTATAATACAGCTTTTATTAAACCCAGTCAATTTAAGGGACCAGTTACACTTATAACCAAATAATTACTATAATAACTATAACATGTAGTTGGCAGTGATCTATACAATCATCACAACATTTACTAATGTCACAGAGTCACAGATTCCTGGTGGTCACTGGGTGCTGTGTTAATACACAGCGCTTGATTAAATCTATGTCTCTGTCAATTAAGTAAGGAATAACAACTGTCATTGATTATTTTCCTATAACAGCATGTCCTGGGGTGTTATTCCTCACATCCCACAGCAATTTGCCAAACCTAACAATATCTTTTTTATCAATGAATATCACATGATACTATTTATTCATTTGTAGTTGTATTTAATGTTCTTGAACATCTGTTAAACAAGCTCCTGTTATCACTCAACAGTTGTTCCCTCACCAGGTTCAAAATTGTCTCTCTCTCTTGAGGTTAAACATGCATTAAAATGCAGTTTGTCATGTTATGAGAAACTGGAAAGCCCTGTGTCTGAGATTTTTGTCTCAGTGTGACTAACCGGGTTGATTAAAGGTTAAATAAAATAAGTAAAACAATGTATTAGAACTAGTGTGTTAATATAATCCTGTGATTTGTCTTGCTGCCAGAAATGCTTTCAGAGCTGCTGTTATAGAAAATTAATCATCTCCTGACCAATCAGAATCAGGCATTCAACTGCACTGTGGTATTTCATTTTTTTTAAAAGGTCAAGAAGGGTGTTGACATGTGTGACAGAGAAAGCAATTGGAATAAAAAATTGGAAATAAAAAAATATTTATTTCTTCCATTTACTGTAAGTGCAGGTTTACTTTTCAGAAAACAAATATTTCTGCAAATATTTCATTTTAGAGAATAAAATAGTCTATCAAATCAAATATCTAGAACAAAGTGAGATTTATAGTTAGTAGTTAGCAAAACTAGTGACTCAGAATTCAGAGCTTGAGGAACACGACCGCATTAGAAACCTTTTTACATCTCTAAATACATATTTATTCTAGTTGCACAATGCTGTCTTTGATTTGGAATAAACTTGAGTATAGTAATGGTTGTTCCAGACAAATACAATGAGCTGTTAACTTTGTGAATTTTTTAATGTCATATTATGTTACTGGAAGGAAATGCACTTGTTTGTACTCTAAGGCCAGCACTGTTCCCCATGCCCCACCCCCACCCCACCCCCTATTCCAATCAGATAGAGCTTTGTTTTTGAGCACATTGTGTCAGTCCACACCTTGTACATTGCTTGCTTTTTTTATTGATTGTACTGTATAATATTTTTAAATGATTGAGAAAACTGGGGGAAACCTCCCCAATTATATGATGGCCTGGGAAAACCCTTCACTTGGTCACATTAGCTCTGGAAACTACAAGCTTTCCTAAACAGAAATATGTTTCTCTTTGGCATGTACAGTGCCCTACATTAATATTGGCACCCTTGGTAAATATGAGCAAAGAATGCTGTGAACAATTGTCTTTATTTTTTAAGCTTTTAACAGAAATTTATTTTTTGCTAAATATAGATGTGCAACAATTATTGGCACCCTTATGAATTTGTATGAGAAAAATTAATTTAAAGCTAATTCTCATTGATATATATATATATATATATATATATATATATATATATATATATATATATATATATATATATATGTGTGTGTGTGTGTGTGTGTGTGTGTGTGTGTGTGTGTGTGTGTGTGTGTGTGTGTGTGTGTGGTTTTTTTGTTGTTTTTTTTTTAATTTGTAGACCTGGGTGACTGGAGCGGGGAATTATTTAACCATGACCTCCTGTTTCACAGGGGTAGAAGTATGAGGTAACATAGTCAAATTCCCTTAGTCATTCATTACAAGTTCAAGTTCAAGTGGCTATATTGTCATTTCAACCATATACAGTTGGTACAGTACATAGGGAAACGAAACAAAGTTCCTCCAGGACCATGGTGCTACATTAAACAAGACACTGACCTCATGAGATGATACAGAACTAAACAAGAGCTACACATTTTTACATAAAGCCCACATGCAAACGTGTGCTAATAACACAGGACAGTACAGTCCTTCTAAAACAGGACAATAGTTTTAGTGTGGAAGTGTCTGATATAACAGGTAGTGCAAAAGATAGGTGTCAAAGAGTAACAATATAATTTTAAAATGGTATAAATGTAAACATAACATACTATGACTTAGTGTTCAGCAGACTGGCTTATACAAAATATGGACATAGCAGTTATTGCAGCAGCAGCCAGGTATCAGTGTATAATAGTGACAAGAAAATAAATATTATATTTTTATAAGTACAGTAGCCACAAATATGCAATAGAATCAATGCAGGAATGTGCAAATATTTTAACAAAAAAATTTAACAGATACAAAATGAAAACCCGACTGCCTCTACCAGAAAACTTAAAATGGACTGTGGTTGGATATTCCAGAAGGACACTGATCCAAAACATGCATCAAAATCAACACAAAAATGGTTCACTGACCACAGAAACAAGGTCCTACCATGGCCATCCCAGTCCCCTGACCTGAACCCCTTAGAAAAACTGTTAGTTGAACTGAAGAGGAGAGTCCACCAGTGTGTACCTTGACATTTGAAGGATCTGGAGAGATTCTGTATGGAGGAATGGTCTCAGATCCACTGCCATGTATTCTCCAACCTCATCAGGCATTAAAGGAGAAGACTCAGAGCTGTTATCTTGGCAAAGGGAGGTAGCACACCTATATTTAACAAAGATTTTTTTTTTATAAAGCTGTGTTTTGTTTGCTATCCATTAATTATGTGATGTGAGTTTAAGTTAACAAAACTTAAAAAGATTAAACAGTAAAGCCAATTTTTCACAGCCTTCTTTGCTCATATGTACCAAGGGTGCCAATATTAGTGGCAGGCACTGTATCTGAACAATAAGAAACATTATAGCATGTTATAATCAACAAAAGGTCAAAATAGTTTAAATAATTACGAAATAAAAGAAGTTTGCTGCCAAATTTTAAAGACTTATTCATTTACAATTGGAAATGAGTGACATTTAAACTCAAGCTATGACATGTAAATATCCAAAAACTGGAATGGAGTTTTGGTCAAAATCTTTTTTTTCATCCAAACATCTGACGGGTTTTCCCAGACCACCACACAAATACTTTAACTCATAATTCCCTGACTGACATTACTATAAATATGATAACTATAATGAATTCACCAATATGTGTATTTATTATGTATATTGATATCAGTTAGGACATCAGAATGTCATTAAACCGAAGTTTAATCACTAATCCACATAGATATTTAGCTCTCAACTCTGGAGGCCCACTGATTTGCACAGGCTCAACTTTTCTCTGTTGCCAACATGCCTGATCCAATTTATGGAGAGAATATTCTAATCATGATCATGATTTTTGGGTTTTTCAAATAATAAATTGTAATTTAATGAAATGTTAGTGAGCTAATATTAGAGATCAGTCTTCACTGACTCTGGTAAATTTAATCACAGCCTTCATTTTTATATGTTTATCTTACTGTTTGGTTATATATTGTGATAGAATATTTATTTTTAATATATTTATACTAATTACATTTAGATTTAGTAAAAGATATCCTTAAATATTGTGACTAAGTTGTATTTTGATTCAAGCATAAGTGTACAATGTATATATACTTTGAATGATTTGTAATAACTTCAAAATATCAAATTAATTGAATGGCTTAGCAATGATATATTTTTGCTAAATTGGCTGAAGCTGTAAAAAATAAAAGTGATTTCAATACTGTATAAAATAAATATTAATGATCACTTCTGGATGGGGTTGTGTTTGGAGCAGAGAAAACTAAAAGCCACAGGGTGGTGGGCCTCCTGGACCAGAGCTGTGGCCACATGAGTGTCACAGGGTGGCACCTCCCATCCTTAAAATAAGATTTACCACTCCAATTCCGATCTCACATCAGCTGACAGATCTAACAGTCCTCACAATTCATGCAGATTTAATGAATTATATTAATTAAATGTTGATTTATATCATCATTTTAATTTTATAGGTATTTTGATCAAATCCATATAGTATTAGGAACTATGAAGTCAGTACAGTGATGGCATTATGTTGCCACAATGAGAACCCCTGGTATGAAAATGTATTGCATAATGTTATGGAGGGAAATATTTCAGTTTCTTACAGTCTGGGTAATTCCTCTGATATTTTATTATATATATATATATATATATATATATATATATATGTTTATGACTACTGATTTTCTTAATTAAGAATTGTATTTTGCATTGTTTTGATCTTTATTCTGTATATTTTTGTCAGATGACTTGAATATTTGTGGTACGGATTATTCACCGAGTCCCAATCAATGTCTTTCTTATGTATGGTAAATAAACATTTGATAAAAATGTTAGTTTCCATCTTGTTTAAACTGCAGTATTTTCATGTAAAGAGGGTGGGTTAAAATCTGATGCTGATTTTTCAAATCCTGACCAAGAAAAACACCAATTGACCTTCTAATTTCTAATTCCAAATCAGAAAGCCAAAGTTTCAACAGCTATTATTTCTCAAAGTTGCAGTTCTGAGACATCATTTTAACATGACTTTGTGTATGGTTTTGTTTTTGTTGATTTTTATATTACAGCAAAATCTGTTTTTTTTTTTTGGCACCTTATAGGTATTGGGGTTTAAATTATCAGGGCTGTTTGATTTTTTTTTTTTCATTTACATATCAGAATAATAAGCTCTAGATTACTATAAAATCCATTTTTCTTACCTCAAACAGTTGAGGTTGGGTGAACAATCTATGGTGGAAAATAAAAACATCTGACACAGAAAACAGAGCTCTTGGTAGTAATGTATGAAAATAAAATTTTGCTTTTAAGTGCACCATCACATGTTAGCTAGTCTGATGTAGTCTGATATGTTTTGATCATTTCCAACTATATATATATATATATATATATATATTCATATATAAATAATAATAATAATCATTAAAAAAAGAAGAAATCACACCACCAAAGGATAGAGATGTAAGTGTGGGTCTACAGCCTAAGCAAAAAAACACCAAAGCTCTTATAATTATAACTTATAATTACATGTTCACATATTCACAATGCTTGACTGAAGTGTAATTCCATGACTTGGGTGCTATTGTAAGTCATAAAAATTAAACATTCTTTTTGCATTAACATCATTTTTCAATAATGAGTCTAAGAAAACATGCATTTATTTACCCATCTTAAGCAACGGCATATCTTCTTATTAAGTCAATGGCTGCATTTTTCCCTTAAATTAGTAGCAGGGTTGTTTTTTTTTTAACATAGAAACAGCAAAAGTTCCAAATATGTGTAACTAGCATTAAAGACATGCTAATGATTTACTTAAAAAAAATTGTTCAATTACTAATTTACTTTCTATAATTTTGGTAACCTTTCCTGTCATTAACAAAATATCATTGAAAAAAAAGGAAAAAAAAGAAGATTTTTCTTTTCTTCTTCCCATGATCTTCAGATTATGATGATGCAACTTCCTGTTGAACATGTAAATATTCCAAATCTAACATTAGGGGTGAAAGTGTTCAGGTAACAATGTTGAAAGAACATATTTTTCATATACTATACTGGGTGACTCATGAAAATTCTGTATATAACATGAGATGTTAAATAGATTCACACATTAATCCAATAAATAATATCATTTTTTTAAAAGTATTTTAATTGTCCATCCATGGATGGATGGATGGATGGATGGATGGTATTTTAATTGTGTTATATTTGAAGATTAAGTGGACTGGAAGAGGCGAAATGTTGTTTTGTAGTGTTGTACAGTAGGTAGGTTTTATTAAATGTTAAGTTATTTATCTGAAACATACACATGTTGTAAAGGACAGCTATGTTTTACAATGTATATATTGAAATGCATAATGTATATATTTAAATTGACATAAATATAATACCAGTGGAGGGGCGCACGGTGGCTTAGTGGTTAGCACATCCGCCTCACACTTCCAGGGTCTGGGGTTCGAGTCCCGCCTGGGCAATGTGTGTGCGGAGTTTGCATGTTCTCCCTGTGTGTCGGGGGTTTCCTCCGGGTACTCCGGTTTCCTCCCCCAGTCCAAAGACATGCATGTTAGGCTGATTGGCGTGTCTAAAGTGTCCGTAGTGTATGAATGTGTGTGTTAGTGTGTATGTGATTGTGCCCTGCGATGGACTGGCACCCTGTCCAGGGTGTACCCCGCCTTGTGCCCGATGCCCCCTGGGATAGGCCCCAGGTTTCCCCCGTGAAAAGGAGTAAGCGGTTGAAGATGGATGGATGATACTAGTGGAACACACATTAAATCTCAATTGAGGAATTAATTACATGTTACATGTAATTGCTGTGTGATTTTAAATGGCACCAAATCCTACGTAGCAAATCACCATCGTCATCGTGTCTTGTCAGTATCATTTAGCTACATTATTATTATCATCAATGCTTACTGCATTAATAACTGTCCTGTTCTCACCACTCACCGTATGTTCGCCTTCTTGTGTCGAAAACACGAATTCGCGTTTTATTTGAAGGCACCATTTTGAATCGGAAACCCTTAATTACACTAATCTAGGGTAGCACGTGAAGGTAGCACGACACCCACAGGTGGCATCCTCTCATAGTCAGGACGCTAATCACGCTGCGCTTTGGGGTTTCGATGGGAAGCGCGTTAGCTAGCAGAGCTAACTAGTTTTCAGTTCACGTAGTTCAATGAAAAAAGTGGCGTAGCATTTGAGCTAATATTTTAGCGTATTAGCTAGCCTGTTACATCATGGCGGCTGTTCGCAGTTTGCGGGTATCTGTGAAACATGAAAGCGCATCGGACCGGTCGGACTCCGACTCGGAATCTGACTCGGACCGGAATGTTCGTGAAGCGGAGCCCATGGAGGTCGAGGAGGGAGAACTCGAGCTGGAATCAATTCCTGTTCGCCGAAGTTTAAAGGAATTGTTGCCGGTAAGCTATGTAGCGTTAGCTAACTAATAGGAGCGCGAGGGCGCGTTGCGCAAAGGCCTCCGAGCCGCGGTGTTGCGTAGTTAAAGTGTCCGGTGTCTGGTGCAGCATGAACGCCAGAGTCTGTATGAACAGCGCTTCCACAACGATAGTCACCAGCCAGCGTTAACTTTACTGTGTCAAAGTCACTGTCGAATCGTGGTTTGTGTAACTTGTGTAGCAGTATGCGATTTACGGTTGCGCACAACGTATTTACCGTGTGACCAGCGGCTCTGGAATAAAATATTTAATTTCCACACAGTGCAAGTTTTCTCGCTAGTGCTAGTTGTAGCTAACCAGCTAGCTAGTGTTAATTGTTAAGTGGCAGCTGCATGGCAGTACAGTACCATGTTAAGTTTCAAAAAGAAAGTGATCGCAACTCTTACGCAAGCTTCAGCTCCACAGTTAGTATAATAATCAATCACGGACATATGTCACCTTTAATGGATGATATGATATAAAGTTATAGCGTTTATTAATGACAGTAAAATGTAACACAGCTGTAGTCACGGTGTTGACCTTTTCCCAGGACACGAGCCGGCGATATGAAAACAAGGCGGGAGCTTTTATTACCGGGATCGATGTAACATCCAAGGTATCTCTCTCACACAGTTTTAGTACTTGAAAGAATAATAAGCTGTCTTACTTTTTGCTTGATTCCTAGTCTTGTGTGTGTGTGTGTGTGTGTGTGTGTGTGGCTGTTTGTTTGTTTTTTTTATTCAGGAAGCAATTGAGAAAAAGGAAAAGAGAGCGAGACGATTCCACTTCCGTGCAGAGGACAATGTGGCTCAGAGAAACTTGGTACTGGACAGAGAGCTTCTGAAAAAAGGTGAGGGCAGCATTATACCTGTGGTCCAGGTCTGTGATTTCTTCTGTCTTGTCTAGACTCTTCAGTAGCGTTCACACAAGGATATCTGTAAAGATTACAACAACACAGGACAAGATGGGGCGGCTGTGGCTCAGTCGGTAGAGCGGGTTGTCCACTAATCGTAGGGTTGGTGGTTCGAATCCCGGCCCGGGTGAGCCCATGCCGAAGTGTCCTTGGGCAAGACACTGAACCCTAAGTTGCTCCCGATGGCAAGCTAGCACCTTGCATGCAGCCCTGCTACCATTGGTGTGCGAGTGTGATTCATTTGTAATTCGCTTTGGATAAAAGCGTCTGCTAAATGAATAAATGTAAATAAATGTAAATGATTGTTTGTTTATTCGTTTATCAATTAATCAATCATTTGAAGAGATTGGAGAGTGTTATTGAAATGTTGAATACTGTGTATTAGGGATGGGCGATATACCGTTAGAAATTCTCCCTGCAATAAGAATTATTCTTCCGCCGATAATAACGATAAAGCTTAGCTTAGTTGATGACATGTTTGTGTGCAACGGTGTGTGCCCCATTCGCAGCTCACATGCAGAGTGAAAACAAGTACTGCGAAAGGTGGACGTGAAGCTGAAGGAGTTTATCGCTAAACGAGGAGCTACCTATACAATCTGGAACTGGTTTGGTTACAGAAAATCAGTTTTACTTTTAGATCAATGTTTGTGTTTCTGAGGCTTTCAAGATCACAGCTATCACTTGTTGCTAAAAACAGTGGTGCACGGTACTATATTTGTATCGTCACTGATATCGTTTTCGCAATAAATACCAGAAAATATTGTGAACTAGTTTTAAGTCCATATCGCCAATCCCTACCGTGTAGGCATGTTAACGTCTTTCCTGTGCAGTTTGTCATATCTGTAGTACCTGTCGTTTTTTCAACTTAGTTGAGTTGATGAATGATTGTCATTTAAGTCATAAACTAAACAAGAGCTGTGATTTTCACCTACTATCTGCTCTAAATAGTACCCGAGATTAGATTTTTGTGTGTCCCAAATCGTAGGATGTTAAAATGAGTAACCCAGATGGTCTACTATTTCCGGTAGATTTTCAAAGTGTGGATCAGTGGAACTTTTTCAGCTAATACTGCCTACAACTCCTTACACGAGGGAGTTTTTTGTATGTTTGCTTCGACTAATTGAAGGACGCATTTTAGAGAGGTGCAAATGAAATGTGGAAAAAGGGAGCGGCAAATAAAGTTTTATAGCATAAATTGAAGAAGAACAATGAATGAAGAAAATCTTAAATGCACCGAGGAGTTTCTATACGGTGAGAGCTTGCGTAACTAGGCAACAACGTTCTCTTCCGTTACATGACATGTTGGTATGTCCCAGTAATTGTATACTCTTAATACACACCCATAAGACACCCCCTCCCCCCCACAATTGCACGGTATGCCTCGCCTCGCTTTACTTTGCTTGCGTTTCCACTGCAATTTAGTGCTGCCTCAATGTGGGCGCCATCTTCCACTCATCTTCACGCAGGAATCATGTTGTATTATTGAAGCCCTGTACAAATACACGATCAGGCCGTATTCCAAACGCCTTTCCTGTTCACTGAACATGGACCCTATTAAGGATGTAAAATAACTGCGTTCTAGACCCTATGTAGTGCTCAATATGACTAAATTCGATTTAACTGTGACAGGAGTGACTTTAATAATATTAACATATGCAAAGTATGTATTAAATGACACGCATTTATTCAGGCACAATACAGAACCACTTGTTAAGGAGAATCCCTACTCCCTCAGTGCGTGGCTAACATTTAATATCAGCTGTACCATGCAGTGGAAAAAGTGCCAAAAGTATGTACTTTTTCTTCACAAAAAGAGTACACATGTTTAGTGCATAATATAGTTAAGAAAATTGAATCCGCATAATCAACCTGATTATTCTGGCGCGAATAAGCATCTGTATTTTAGCGAAATGCTTTCTTGGTTGAATCAACCTCGCACTAACATTTCAACCTGGTAATAGATGCACTGTGTGATTATTGTACCCAAGTTTCGTACCAGTTGCATAATGCTGATGTGAACATCCAGATGTGTAAAATGGTGTGTGAAAGAGGTGCTCTCACTGCACATCAACTAAAATTATAGCAGCAGGGATTGCATGAGAAATGGATGTGGATATATAGCTCTCAACAAAAAATATGCAAGAGCTGAGAATTCCTTCAACATTCTATTTGAAGCATTATATGTATAATCATCGTATATTACACAGTAACTTTACCTGGGGTGTATTTCGCTAGATGTTCAATAAAAGAGCAAGTGTGCTGTTTTTGCCCGGGCAAAACTATGACGAATGGCGAGGGATGTGCATACATCTTAAAAACAACAAACTATAAACAAAGCGGTGGTCTGTTTTGTATGTGAAATTAGTTTGTTATTAATCATGGACAAGGAATTGTTGATAGACGGAAACAAAAGTGAGATTAGTGATCACCTGCATGCTGCGCTGCTTTATGTGAACTGTTTCTTTTGTTTTTGTGTATCTCATATTAAAGTGTTTTCAGAAATTAAATCGTAATCTAAGAGAGAATCTAGGATAAAAGGCAACCAGAGTAAACACAAAATACAGATTTTAAATGATAATATTATTTATTGGAGAAAAAAAAAGTTATCCGATACCAATTGGGCCTGTGTGCAAATGTATTTGCCTCCATAGTTACTAGTTCCCTAAGTCTATGAAACTGCCTTCATAATGGGGTTCAGCTGGACTAGATACAACCTGGCCTGATTACTGCAAACCTTGTTCAATCAAATCAACTCTTAAATAGAATATTTTCCAGAACATGAAGTTGGTTAATAGGTCTTAGGCAGTAACATACTGTGCCAAAGTTAAAAAAATTCCAGAAATGGTGAGGAAGAAGGTGATTGAAATACATCAGTCTGGGAAGGGTTACAAAGCTCTTTCAAAGTCTCTGTGACTCCAAAGGACCACAGTGAGAGACATTATCTCCGAATGGAAAAACTCTGCATAGTACTGAACCTTTCCATGGAAGAGTGTTGAGGTGAAAACCACCCAGAAGAACATTAAGGCTTGTCTGAATTTTGCCAAAACATACTTTATGATCCTCAAAACTTTTGGGTGACTGTTCTGTGGATTGTTGAGTTGAAAGGGGAATTGTTTGGAAGACAAGGCTCCCATTACATCTGGTTAAAATCAAACACAGAATTCAAGAAAAAGAACATCATATCTATGGTCAAGCATGGTGGTGGCAGTGTGATTGTATGGGGATGCTTTGCTGCTTCAGGGCCTGGGCAACTTGCAATAATTGAGGGAAACATGAACTCTGCTCTCTACCATAAAATCCTAAAGGAGAATGTCCAGTCTTCAGTCCGTAAATTGAAACTCAAGTGCATCCTGATTATACAGTAAGACAATAATCCAAAGCATAGGAGTAAGACTGATCTCCAGTTATCTGAAGTGTTTGGTTGCAGTTATTGCTGCTAAAGGTGGCACAACCAGATTTTAGGTTTAAGGGAGAAATTAGTTTTTCACATGGGTGATGGGTGTGTTTTGCTTTAATAAAAACTGAAATTTGTGTGTTTACTCAGGTTGCCATTGATTTATGTTGTATTTTGCTTGAGATCTTTAGTATGAGAGATGCACAAAAAAAAAATAAAGTTGGGGCAAATACTTTTCCATAGCACTGTATATGCAACCTTTTTGGGTATAAATTTAAACACTCTTAAATGTTGGAGGAATATTGAGGTAAAAGAAAATTTCCTGCTTAGGGTTGTAGGGGAATTTACAGTTAAAGACCCAGATGGGACCAAATGTGATCAATGAAGTCAAGGGATTAAATCAATTGAAGAATGTTTTACTGAAGAAAAGTTTTACTAGTCGTTTATGCATAGGCACTATTTACAGCCACAGTTATACTCTCACACAATTACTAAGCTAGACATTACGTCAGGTTGAACAATTCTCATTAAGGCATTGATAAACATAGGAAATTTCCACATATGGGCTGTGCGTCAGAAGAATTTCCTCATTGATTATCTGGACGTCCAGTTGTCTCGTCAGGTGGTCAGTTCACCTCCATGCGTCCTGTGACCAAAGAGAGCTCTCTCTCTCTCTCTCTCTCTCTCTCTCACGCACACACAGACAGAGAGAGAGACAGATACACAGCTCTTCAAGGTTGGATTTGGTTGATTTGGACACTTTCCCAAAACACACTGATTAGATAACTAAGAGTATTCAGTAGGCACTAGTAAATCTCAAGCTTGAAGAGGCCATTCAAATCATTTAATATTTTGAAGTTATGTTAATTTAATATGTGGTATGTTGATTAATAATGTTGATTTATTAACTCATTACAAATCACTCAAATGTGATGTTATTTAAAAGGAGAAGAATTTTAAATGGCAATAGTTTGGCTCCAGGTTATGAGGTTTTATGTCGCTGTTGTGATGAGTTAAGGCGGCGTGGTGTGCAGCCAACTCGAGCATGGATATAGGACCTGTATAATCCTGTTTGAGCAGAGCATACAGATGAGGAGGTGATGGAGCTAGAGAGACTAAGGATTTAAGCACTGTTGCATCAGACCCTTTAGGTGAAGCAAGGTTCATTCCTACTGCCTCCACTATTCGCAGGTAGTCAAATGGCATCCTGGTTAACATATAGGAAACCACTAAGCGTAGTGAGAATAAACCATGTCAATAAAAGGAAATCATGTAGGGTCAAGTACACTCTGGCTGATGTTTGGGGCACCACTGTGTCTAATAATTATTTTTCCAGTTTACCTCTTTGGTTCTTTGTTAATATTAACTTAATTATTAATTTAATGCTGACAGGAAACTGGGTTACTTAATTATACTGGTTTGGTTCTTTGTTCTAGTGAATGACCGGCTCAGTTTAAAAACAAACTGTGTGTTCTGTTCTGTGAATTGCTGAGCTGACATGTCATTACAGAGCTGGAGGGCTGCAAAGTTGCATTGTATTTTAGCTAAGCAACAAGAAACACTGGATATAGTTTACAAAACAACTTGTATTTTAAAATGCAATCATATCTATGGCCAATTAATGAAAGACAGATTTGCATGCACACTGTCCCTATCTTACACAACTGACCATTAGTTTTTCTGGTCCCTGTAATTTTGTTGCTGTTTGAAACCAAATTGGACCAAAAAAAAGCAAACCAGAACAAGTGGCCAGTAAAGCCTCTGGTGTACTTCGCACAGTCGTACGCATAGCCTTTCAAAGTATACTCCATCTGACATGTATGCGTACAAAGACGGGCAACGAATGCGCATTACGACAACTTTCACTACCCCTCGTCCTGGCCTACAAGAGTCAGTACAGAGCAGTAAAGCAGGTGTTCTGGATGTGAAGGACGACATCAAAGAACAACAATGCTTGGGCAGTCTCTCGTCACGATTACCACAATTATACAAATCCTATACTCTTTAAGGCTAGAATTATACAAATGCAAAATTATACTTTCTAACCTGCACTCGTTTCTGTCTCTTCCGTTTATTCCATTTTTTTTCTTCTTCAACTACCTTGAGGATCAACAGCACTGGGTCACTGTTGCCACCTTGTGGAACAACTAAACAGTGCAAAAGATTTTTAATGCGCATGTGCGACCTACAAATACAAAGTACGTGCGATTAGAAAAATCGGCCAGCGCGCGTACAATACTTGCATACTCTGCTGATGACTTAATTTACGAAACCATACTTTCTGCTTAAGTGTATGTAAAGTGTTTGAAACCCAACCAGCATCATACACACCACACTGTCCATGTCAATGCTCCTCCTAAAAAAAACATCAGGCTATAGTAATTGTAAGTCAACAAAGTGTGAGTTGGCTGGACTTAACACAGTCAATTCACTGTATATGTAGGAAATTATATCGCTGTAAATGGGCATGTCTCAATAAGACCATCCTAAATTAAATCTAATAATTCAAGAATTGAAAAAAACTATTTAAACTGACATGTTCAACCTTTTCTCTCTCTCTCTCTCTCTGTCCCTCTCCTTTTAGCAATTCCTAAGATCCGAATGGAGGCCTTGCACCTGAGTGGTGTGGATGACATGAGCACCCAGGATGTGTTTAGCTACTTTCAAGAGTATCCTCCAGCACATATTGAGTGGATTGATGATGCATCATGTAAGTTTAGTACCATGTAGAACAGGGGTCTTCAACGTTTTCCAGGCCAAGGACCCCCAAACTGATGGCGAGATGGAGCAGGGACCCCCTAATTATATATATATTGTATGAAATTGTGTTATATCAAAAACTTTCGCGACCCCCATGCAGTACCTCCATGGACCCCCTGTTGAAGACCTCCGATGTAGAATGAATACTGGCAATTTTAATTGTAAAATTCTGCTATAATTGTTCAGTATACAGGGTTTTCCCTAGGTTTTCATAGGGCTTAGGTGTTCCTGGAGTGTAGTGGTGGTTGGGGGGTTTGAAATTATTCTATTGAAATTTTAAGTTATTTTCATGTTTTTGTATCCTTACCATATTTGTGAGGGAAAGAAGCTGGTGATACTTATTGTACTTGCATTCGAAAATCTATTCATATTCATTACATCATGTTTGTGATTTAAATGCGAATCACCTTTAAATAATGTCTCAACCACATTTTGTGTGTGTTGTAGACAAATATAATGGTGCCAACTTATTAATTTCTTTCATTAGAAATAAAGCAGCCAATAAGTGTCCAGCGTGGGTGGGAACTCCTTTTAATACTGTTTAAAAAGCATCTCAGGAGTATTCCACAAGAAATTGGTTGAGAAAATGCCAAGAATGCATTTCTGGAAACTAGGCAAAAAGGGTGTCTACTTTGAAGT
>JAFFST010051933.1:90794-100829 GCA_022414735.1 Noturus placidus
TCTTCTTGCCACTCTTCCATAAAGGCCAGATTTGTGCAGTATACGACTGATTTGTTGTCCTATGGACAGAGTCTCCCACCTCAGCTGTAGATCTCTGCAGGTCATCCAGAGTGATCATGGGCCTCTTGGCTGCATCTCGGATCAGTCTTCTCCTTGTATGAGCTGAAAGTTTAGAGGGACGGCCGGGTCTTGGTAGATTTGCAGTGGTCTGATACTCCTTCCATTTCAATATTATCGCTTGCACAGTGCTCCTTGGGATGTTTAAAGCTTGGGAAATCTTTCTGTATCCAAATCCGGCTTTAAACTTCTCCACAACAGTATCTCGGACCTGCCTGGTGTGTTCCTTGTTCTTCATGATGCTCTCTGTGCTTTAAACGGACCTCTGAGACTATCACAGAGCAGGTGCATTTATATGGAGACTTGATTAAACACAGGTGGATTCTATTTATCAACATTAGACATTTAGGTCAACATTGGATCATTCAGAGATCCTCACTGAACTTCTGGAGAGAGTTTGCTTTTCTGAAAGTAAAGGGGCTGAATAATTTTGTTTGCCCAGTTTTTTATTTGTTGAAAAAGTTTGAAATATCCAATAAATTTCGTTCCACTTCATGATTGTGTCCCACCTGTTGTTGATTCTTCAAAAAAATTAGTTTTATATCTTTATGTTTGAGGCCTGAAATGTGGCAAAAGGTCGAACAGTTCAAGGGGCCGAATACTTTCACAATGCACTGTAGGTGTTGCTTCTGAAACGATGATGAAACATTGAATAGATGCAGTATTTTGCTTTGCAGTTTTAGCGGTTTTAACTTGCTGTTACTTTTATGTCTTTCTTTAGGAAACGTAGGTATCATACCCGGAGAATCCAGCGCGATGTTCTAAAGACAAAAAAGTCCTTAATAGGAGACAGTATGGGACACACTCCACCGTACACACACCGACATTCAGGTATGAGTCATATTTACAGACAGCCATGGCAGCTCTGATGGATTTCCTCCGGCTGACTGTTAGACGAATGCGCTTAGTCATACAGTCTGGCACTTCATTAATCAATCCCACACTGTAGACGGTTATTTTAATGTCATCACCTCATATCTGACACTGGAGCGTTTCTCTTTCTAATAACAGCAGATCTGGTGAATCTACCAGAGGAGCCCATAGAAGAGGAAGAGGAGGAGGAGGAGGATGGAGAGGAAGACATGGATGCTGATGACCGAGTCGTTGAATATGAAGACCGGGAGCGAGGAGCTCAACTCGGGGAAGGGGGCGTCCGTAGCCACCTGGGGGGCTCGTTCTCTGGGTCCTCGGATTCAGATGAGATGGACTATGACCTAGAGCTGAAGATGATCTCAACACCTTCACCTAAGAAGAGTATGAAGATGACCATGTATGCGGACGAGGTTGAGAATAACCTCAAGACCATCAGGTATGTGAGGTTTAAAGAATAGTCTGTTATTAATTGGCCTTTTTAAATACAGACGTTTAACAGAAGGAAAAAAAAAAAAACCTTTTATACTTCGTTTAATAGAAATTCCATTCGGAGTGATTCAGGCTCATCTAGTAGCGGTATACGGAGTCGCATTGGTAGTGGTGTGACCAAACCTACCCCAGAAAAAGTGACAGATGTCAGGCAGTTACTGGAGGAGAAAAGACAGGGCCTTTCACAACAGAGGACACGCTCTCCAGTGGCCTCCTCTGGAAAGACAGGTGAGACAGTACTTGGGTGATCATTCATGAAAACACAATCATCCTTATTCAGTGAATAAAAGCCTAGCTAGAACTAGTATCTCTTCTCTCTGTAGATGTGAGACAGAGGTTGGGCAAAAGGCCGCACACTCCAGAAAGGCAACGATCTGTCTCTCCTGTCCCTCCGAGAAATACGGCTACTCGTAGAGAGCCTCTCACTGACGTTCACAGCAGACTCGGGACGACTAAACATGAATCACGGGGCCTCTACTCAGAGCCCACCAAAGACAAAAAGTCAGGTAAGACAAAAGGCGCTGAGGACTGTCTTGATGGTCAGTGTACTTTTTTTTTTTTTTTTTTTTTTTTTTTTTTTTTTTTTTAAACATGGTTTCTTGTCAGGTGGTCTGTGGAGCCGGCTCGGTCCGTCAAATAAAGACAGCCAAAGCGATGGAAAGCTTTCTGGTAGGCTAGGGAGCAGTGTGGCGTCCTCACGTGGGAGCCAGCAGAGGGATGAAGTGGACTCTGATGGAGGTGATGATTCCGAGCAAGAAGATGAGGATTCACAGCTGCAGAAGATGTGGGGGGCGATGATCAAGCAGAAGGAACAGCGGTCCAACAAAATGAAGAAAAGCAGGTTGGACAACCTTCCGTCGCTGCAAATCGAGATCAGCCGAGACAGCAGCAACGGCTCTGACAGTGACTCTTGAGATGGAATGAGAGACTGAAACTAGAGGGATAAGGTGGAAAAGAGAGGAAATAAAATGCTGCTGACTTGTTGAAAAGACACCTTCAAGTAGATAGCTTCACTCTCTTGCCATTAGTCCATTCAAGGATCCTACCAACATCCTTTCTTGTTTTCTCTCTTTCTCGAAACGCACCTAACAGACTTGACTCAGAAAGAGTACCCTGCCAAAAAAAGTGAATACTAGAGTTGTTTGTCTTAAAAAAAAGGGTCACAGATTGGGCTCTTCTTTAAAGGAGCAGTTTGTAATTTTTAGAGCAAATTTCACTTGTAATGGAAACACTGAGAAGCATACACCTTCCACTGCATGGCAATGTTGCAAATCAGTTTTTTCTCTCTTTATAACTACATGATTTGTACAGGTCTAGAAAAACATTTAAAAATTACAAGCTGCACCTTTAAATGTTTGGGATTGGCTGTGGTATATACAAGACCCATGTACTGTATGTTTTATGGTGATGCACTGGGTAGAGAATAATGTTGCATCTAAAACAAGAAAATCACTGCAGTGTCTCTAGTAAGTAGTTTTCATGAATACATTGTCAGTAACAGCAGGTCGTGTTGCCATCTGACAGCCCCAGAGTCCCCAGTTCAATCCTAAGTGTGGGTTACTGTTTGGGTGGAGTTTTATGTTATTCCCCAGATTTTCCTTTCCCTTCCCAAAAACATGCCAGTCAGTGGATTGACGATTCTAAATTGCCCCAGGTGTGAATGAGCTTGAACATGGTGTCCGGTGACTGAGTGGATGTATTCCTACCCTTGCCCAGTGTTCCTGGGATAAACTAGATTCGCCACGACCTTAACAAGGATAAAATGGTTACTGAAGACACGTGAATCAATTTTGATTTGTGTTAAGATTACTAAAATTGATCATTGTAAATGCATTAGATGTTTTGTCGTTGGGAATTAGCTTAGGATATACAGATTTTCACTGGTGCACACCATGCAGATCATGGTTGGGTGAGTCAGAGAAATGACCTACTTTGGCTGGATTCTGACCCTCCAGTACCACAGTGTCCATTTGCATCCCTGATAGAGGTGCGTGCACCAAGTAAACCCATGTTGATTGGTGTGGTGTTGCAAATTCGGACCGAAGGTGGTTCACCATATTGTAGCCAATGAATAATTTTTCCAAAAAAAAGTGATTTACATTCCCATACAGTATGTGGTCAATCAGCTCAACAAGCAGAGAGAATATACTGTATGTGCAAATAAACATCTTTTTACATATACTGTGCAATTCTTTGACTCAAGTTATAAAGTTTACATAAGAGGCAATGTGGTTTATAAAACCTTTTTTTCTACAAATGTGTTTCTGCTCTATTGCATTCAACAAGACAAAGAATTTGGTTAAAATGAAGTTTGCACAAATCTTGCCTGTTTCTGTAATTCCACGTAGTCCTAATAGGTTATTGTTCTGTCTCTGCCACCAAGTGGCATTGTTTTTTGAGTTGTCCATCTGAGACTCTTATTAGTGCGATAACTCAAGAACAAGTGATTCTATCACTGTAACCAGCAGATGTACTGATTTTAGATTTTGGAATTGATCCAAACAGGGTCAAGGTCAAATGTCTGAAAGACTTTTTCTTCATTAGCTTCCTTTCTGTTTTTCATACCGAGGTGTTACTTACATGTTCAGGAACTCTAGACCCATTTCTGACTATCTAGGATTTTTGCCTTTGATCCATTTGTGTGTCCGTCCAACTGCCTGGGATTCTTGTTTGTCTGATTTTATATGGAATTATCGCTGTAATGCAAACTAAACCAGCAGATGAAGAAAACTTGATTTTTTTTTTTTAATCGATCCAGCCAAGGTCAAGGTCAAATGTCTGAAATGGTTTTTCTTTAATAGCTCCCTGTTTGAACTATATTTTAAATGGTGTTTCTAGCAAACAACTTAGTAACATGAAGGACTAGGCTTAGTGTTGCCGGTTGTGTCCAGCTTTACAGTTCTACCTGCATCTATAGTAACAGCTTACAGAGGGATTTGTATTATAGATGCTCCACAGTTGACTGAAAAGTCGTGTAATTGTGTATATATTGAATTATTCTTTACGAATTTTATTTCGCATTTCTGGAAGGAAATTCCAATGTCAACAGTGTGTAACAGGCAGAGGTAAAGCTCTAACTTCAGGTTTTAATCGTTTGCATTTAAATTTTATTTTTTTTTTTTAAATAAACTTCAAGATAGGCAAAAAAAGGATGCAGGTGAGGGAATTGTTTATAGCTGGTGTGACTTAATTGATAACAGGAACTAACGTTTTTGCAGATGAACATGAAATTGATACAAATTGTTAGACTTGCCAAATTGCTGTGGTGTAAGAGGAATAAAACACTTCACAAGCTGTAATTGTAAAGTAATCGACTTCAGGCTTGTTCTGCTGCTTCAAGTCTGTTTTATTCCTTAATAAAACAAACATTGGAATCAAATTTCAGTTCACCTTCAGACTGGAAATTTGAAAGCTGCTCCTTAAACCGGATGCCTGTGCATGCGGATGGTAAAAGATTTGCTGACAATGATGATGCAGCCTTCACTTGCTCCCACTATCAGAGTGAAAAAAAATTAATAAAAAATTATAAATCCAGAGTTGAAAGTCGTTGCTTTCACTATCGTCATAGATGTTAGATCAGTGGTTCCCAAACTTTTCCAGGGCAAGGCCCCCCAAATGGCATTAACATTTGACCGAGGCCCCCCTTTTGCAAGATGTCTTTAAAACACATTAAAAAATACAGACTTCTGAAAATATCCACACATTAAATCTTTACATTAGGAATTGATTGTGTGTTTGTGGTTGTCTGAGAATGAGAATTTATTTTTCTCACCAAATTGTTGAGGCCCCAACTTTGAAAACTACTATGTTAGATAACCGGAACTATTTTGGTATCTTCCTAGCATTGTCCTTTGTAAAAAAAAAAAAAAAATAGTAATAAATTTATACATGAATAATAATACATAAATAAATACATTAAAAAGCTCAAATTTCTAGTGATTACAACTTGAAAGTTTATTCATAAACGACAATTCCGCTAGCACTTGAAGGTAGCATGGCTCTGGGTTTAATGGATAACTACATAGACAGAAAACACGTAACAACGTCTATTTGAAAGAAGACTTTGGCGTCCCTTAACTGGCGTCAATGAAGGAAAAACTGAAAAAGGTTTTGGTTACGAAGGGAAATTAATGTGT
The DNA here is from genome assembly GCA_022414735.1 of Noturus placidus. Taxonomy (NCBI): domain Eukaryota; kingdom Metazoa; phylum Chordata; class Actinopteri; order Siluriformes; family Ictaluridae; genus Noturus; species Noturus placidus. Next base: position 96,410 of record JAFFST010051933.1, read on the forward strand.
AGTTTCATTCAGTTTATACTCACGCTATGGTACAGTCAACACGCTATTAAAAAAAAAAAAAAAAGTTAGTTGGTTAAAATTAGCTTAGCTGTTAGCAACACGGAAGACTTTTAGTTTGAATTTATGGCGTAAACCTTCCGGAAGTTTGTTTTAACACCTCACAATGTATTGCCGCCTTTTTGGGCATCAAAACAGTTGCTCTGTTAGATAAATACTACATTAATTCGCGTATACAGAGTGTTTGTTATAAAACGCGTTTCGGTGTTAGTATTTTTTCGGCACGTTTGCTAGTTAGGAAGTGGTTAACGTTGTAAAGCAGCTCGCAGTGTAGCTCAGTCAGTAGTCTGAAATGGAGATTAGACTGCCAGCTGTGATTACTCTGACCTGTTGGTGAGAGAGAGAGAGAGTGTGTGTGTGTGTGTGTGAGAGAGAGTGGCCGGGATGCTGCAGGGGCTGTATGGCGGTATTGACCGCGATAACCCGCTCGTCCGTCTGCCCTTCACTGTATTTATTGTAGGAACTGTGTTTCTACCTCTCGTCGGCTTCATCGCCTGCGTCATGCTTTCACTTATATATCACTTCAACGAAGCCAACTACACTCACTGCAAGGTGTGTATCTTTCATGTGTCACGTGACATCCCATAAAATGTGATGATTTTTATGATGTTTATTAACAAAATTTGAGCTATTAATGATGCACACACCTTTTAATGAATGTCAAAGTAATTTGTTTCGACCCCACACACTTCATGTATGTGCTTTCATGAGCAGGGGGGCTGCAGGATTTCAGTCCTCCATGGCGTAGTGTGTTACCAATTGTTTTCTTGGTGATTATGGTCCCAGCTGCCTTGAGATCATTGGCAAGATCCTCCTGTGTAGTTCTGGGCTGATTCCTCAATTGCAACTCCACGAGGTGAGATCTTTCATGGAGCCCCAGGCCGAGGGAGATCGACAGTGCTTTTGTGTTTCTTCTATTTGCGAATAATCACACCAGTGTTGTCACCTTCTCACCAAGCTGCTTGGCAATGGTCTTGTAGCCCATTCCAGACTTGTGTAGGTCTACAATCCTGTCCCTGACATCCTTGGAGAGCTCTTTGGTCTTGGCCATGGTGGAGAGTTTGGAATCTGATTGATTGATTGATTTCTTCTGATGACAGGTGTCTTTTTTATACAGGTGATAAACTGAAAATTAGGAGCACTCGCTTTAAGAGTGTGCTCCTAATCTCAGCTCGTTACCTGTATAAAAGACATCTGGGAGCCAGAAATCTTTCTTATTGAGAGGGGGTCAAATACTTATTTCCCTCATTAAAATGTAAATAAATTTATAAAAAGTTTTACATGCGTTTTTCTGGATTTTTTTTGTTACGCTGTCTCTCACTGTTCAAATAAACCTGCCATTAAAATTATACGCTGATAATTTCTGTCAGTGGGCAAATGTACAAAATCAGCAGGGGATCAAATACTTTTTCCCCCCACTGTATCTCGACTACTATATAGTAGATAAGTACACTATTTGGGACACAGCCCACTGCTTCAAGCAGTCGTCTATTAGCATGTATAGCATGACAAAAAATTAACCGCACTTGCATTCGTAAAAATTTAAAATCAGAACACCAAAGACTGTATATGCTACCATAATGAAGACGAACCGTATGTTAATACGTGACATTCAGGAGGGACGGTGGGGCGCGGTAATGTAATGACGCGTGCTGTTAATCAAACTATGTTCTATAACATGTAACATGGGAACATGAAAGGAATATTCTAAAAGCAACTTGTGTAAACGCCTCACAATAATGTCTTACTCAGAATAAGGTCAATAATTAGATTACTGCGGTCCATTTAAATGTAGTCAGTGTCGGAACTGCTGAGCCGCCGAACCAGTAGTTTGAGGAGTGTCGGGTCTAGGGATGTCACAAGAACCTATACTTCGATACCAAGTCCGTACCAACATTCTTAAAACGTGACGGTACTTGTTTTTCTGCAGTAGCATTGATACCGTTGGTTATGAAGGTACCGAGGTTGCCATTCTTCCGGACCTGATAGGGCAGTAAATACGCACAAGTGTTTTAGTTGGCCACACGTGGTGGAGAAGAAAAATGCCTACAAGCACATGGGGGAAAAACTACAGAAGTTTAGCTCCGACTTGTTGAGAGGAAAGGTGATATGGAATATGTAAATAATTCGCATTCGAGGCGGATGACAACAAACATATAATTGATGCTCTGATGCCGGGGTGCAACCGATGCTATCGTTCATTTCAGACAAAGCGAGGAAACACCTGGAATTTGGCAAAGCACCTGAAAGACGCTCCTATATTATGTTTGTTTGAGGCAGCTGGCATTTTGGCCGTGAAACCAGCTAAAGTTATGCTCCATGTAATGTTTTGGGATAGCTTGTTATTGGTTAACGACGCTAACACATTGCAATGTTATAAACTACCTCCTAATGGGCCACCATGCATCGCCATTCAGCCCATGTCCTGTCAGCTAAATGTAGCCTGATGTCACTAACAATTATTCAAATGTTCATGCTTTTAATAATTTTTTTTGGCCTGCCACCAGATCAGTGACTTTAAACTAATGTTTGCATTTAGAGTATAAGGTGTGTGTGTGAGCGCGTGCGTGTGTTTAGGAGTGCACTTCCACTGTAGCCTCCACTCATTCTCAGTGTTTGATAACTAAAATATCTCTCTCGCTCTCTCTCTCTCCCTCTCTCTTTTTTTTTTTGCCAGTATCAGCCAAAGGAGAATGTACTCCAGGAGAGTTTTTAACTAATTAAAAGAAAAAATTATACCACACCGTGGTATCGAGTATCGTGTAGTTTTGGTGCTATCGGTACTGACTACTAGATTTTTGCTATCATGACAGCCCTATTTGGGTCTAATGCCAGCAAAAAAAAATTTATGTAAATGGGGTAAATTGAAAAATGGGGATGGACTCTAAACTTGCAGGACAGCTACAAATAGGGATGTGGCAAGAAAAATGCCAAATAAACATTTCAAAGAAAACTTCACCGTATGAACAATTCCATACGTTTTTAAAAATGAAGCATATGCCATACATATCTCAGTGTTAGTTGTTACTAGAGAAATGATATCAGCGCATTAATACAAACTTTGCCGGCACTATTGTCAAAAAACAATCGAGCTAGTGTTATCAAAAAACAAATAAACGAATAAAGACCTTCTGATCAAAGTTAATATTGGCATCTGTCAAGTCAAAAGTTTCTGAAAAGTCTAAAATAATGATAGAATAGAGACAGTTGTGAATTTTGCTTAAATTTATCGTAACTGCAGGCTGTTACCGAACCACCAATCACTGCTCTCACACACAGTTTAAATTCTCTTTGTAGGTCTACAACTATCTCCCATCTATCAGCGCAGCCATAAGCCTCACACCGCAGCGCTACATCTGGCGCTTCTGTGTCAGTCTGCACTCAGCCCCGCGCTTCCTGATCGCAGCGAGTTACTTCAACTTCTACAGAAGACGCTTCGCCAGGCAGAACTTGGAACAGCTCGGGAGCATCTTGACTCTCCTCTTTGCTCTCATCGAGAATGTAGGACTGCTGCTACTCACCTACGTCTGTTCAACTGAAACCTACTGTGAGTGCGGTTTGGTCACATGTTCTTCTCACTCCCCTGCAGCATTGAACAAAGTATTGACCTAAGCAATTGTATAGGGAGGACAAATGAAGGTAGAGACAAGGCACATCCAATAAACAGTGCAAATCTTGTCTAGAACTCTTTTTAGAAATGAATATTGGTTTTACTGCACACTCAAATAGATGCTGCTATATAATTGGCATATTTTTGCCTCCTTTTTGAAAGTGTAGGCTTTTTATATGTAAGTGGAACGGATTCCGTTTATGTGAAAATAAATTTGGTTAATATAATGAGTTTAGATTTTTTTTCTCCAGAATGATCACAATTATACCGTTGCTGTCATGGTATTATATGAATTTTATTTTTCTTGCAGATCTTCATAAAATTGGCTTCATCACATTCATTGGCAGCTCTTGGTTCCACATGCTGTGCACCTGCTGGCTCTGGTTTAAGATTACGAAGTACACCCTTAGTACTGAGGTAATGTAACCCATATTTTCTCACTTAGCTGTGTTGGTGTTTATACTTGAGGGCCTTTATCTATACTTGTTTATACTTGAGGGTTGCATGCTTAGACCACAGACCATACAGTGCCTTGCGAAAGTATTCGGCCCCCTTGAACTGTTTGACCTTTTGCCACATTTCAGGCCTCAAACATAAAGATATAAAACTGTAATTTTTTGTGAAGAATCAACAACAGATGGGACACAATCATGAAGTGGAATGAAATTTATTGGATATCTCAAACTTTTTCAACAAATAAAAAACTGAAAAATTGGGCGAGCAAAATTATTCAGCCCTCTTAAGTTAATACTT
>JAFFST010051933.1:102071-115085 GCA_022414735.1 Noturus placidus
AAAGTTTGAAATATCCAATAAATTTCGTTCCACTTCATGATTGTGTCCCACCTGTTGTTGATTCTTCACAAAAAATTACAGTTTTATATCTTTATGTTTGAGGCCTGAAATGTGGCAAAAGGTCGAACGGTTCAAGGGGGCCAAATACTTTCGCAAGGCACTGTACATCTGGAAAGTAGACTATTCACAGTTTCTGGGGATGTCAGTTTTATATTTGTAGGGCAAAAACTTGTGGAGATTTTGATGCAGCAGTGCGAACACTATTTGCTTGTGGGAGAGCCGACCGCTAAGGGTTAAAAGTAACAGTCAGTATCTGGTGTCCAGCTGCTTTAAGTGCTACAGTGCATCTCATCCTCATGGACTGCACCAGATTTGTCAGTTCCTGTAAACTGTTGGTGCCTTAAGGACTGTTCCACAGGTGCAATAATTATTTATGGATCGTGGAACAAGCATGAAAAACATTGTTTAATCTCTTTCCAATAAAGATCTGTAAAGCTTATTTGGTTTATACTAAATTAACTTTAAAATACAGTCTCCTGAAAAGGGGATGTTTCTTTCTCTTTTTTTTTTTTTGCTGAGTTTATTTACACACAGCAGTTAGCATAATGTTAGCTAGCTTACTAGCAAACAAGAACTCTATAAAGATTAAGGTAAATAATTCAGGTTAAATCAAATGTCATTAACCATTGTGTATTTTGCAAAAACAGTGCGATGTGTCATTTTAGTGAAAATAGTGTTAACTGGCGCACATTAAACATTACTGTACTGACAGTACTACTGTTTAAAAAATTTTCTTTAGTTTTTTGTATTTTTTAGTGTCTTTGGTATTGCGATACTAACGTAGTACTGGCAATACCGTTCAACCCTAAACTGCAGTTGCATAGATTTGTGATTAACATTTGTATATGAGAATTGTACTATGAAAAGTTCAGTGTGGGTGTATTGTAAGCTCTTTTGCAGCACAAATGTAGTCTTCATACACACCTGATTTACACACAAAAGACCAATACCCCACAACTGTAGCCAGTTTACATGTACACACCGTCGTCACTTTTAGTATTTAGCTTAGAAGAATATTGCTCAGGGCCACAAACCTCTTTAGTGTCATATTAAACATATTCAGAGATCCTTCATGGACCCCTAGAGTTATCACCATTCTGGGTATAAGGCAGCTGAACAAGCTGCAGATTTTTTTCCACTATGTATACAGTATGTGGGCCAGATTTCTGTGTCACCACCAGAGGGCACAATTTGCACATCCTGTTTCTCCATTAGTCATTTGTGTGCCACCATCAGTGCAAGTGCATTTAAATGTTCTCATTATCTGCATCTAATCTGTTCTTTTGTGTGTGTGTGTGTGTGTGTGTGTGTGTGTGTGTTAGTTAGTTATGGAGTAAACTGGGTTGACAGATTCTCATTTTCTGTTCATACTTGCCATGTCACATGCTTTACCATTTCAAGACAACTCAAGCTGTAATGTATCTAAAACTCTCATGTGCACAGAAAGAAAAACAAGCTTTATAATGGAAGGATTGTTATAAATGCGCATAGCTGATATGTAGCCTGTCTAAAAGGTTTCTTTGATGTTCAGCATTTTGACTGGTATAATGTCTCAATGTGAACACAAGAGGTGCAACTGCAGCTGTGAACAGGGAGTGTATGTGTTGAAGACCGCAGTGCCTCTTTATTTTAAGGCTGTGAAGGTGTGTAACGAATAGGGGAAGTGGTTTAGATAGAGTGAAGCGTTTACAGAACCTCTCTCCAGATTATTGCACCACATCTAGTTGCGGAGGAGAAGTGGTGAAATGTTCAATGTTTGATGAAACGTTCAAGCTTCTCTTTCTCTCCATTTTCTTCTAATGGTCTTTGTCTCTGAAAACAGGAGATGACATCATACCGCTTCAAGGCCCGCCTCTTCCTCTTCAGCATTGTCTTTATGTTGGCTGGTTTTTACTTCTACTGGCGCCACAACAAGTACTGTGAACCAGGAAGTGAGTTCAAACTTCTTCAACCCTATGTTTTTTAGGTGTCACTCGCATGAAGTGCGTCTCTGAAGACACAACAAGAGCCCATATAAGGAGAGATGCTCAGCTGCAGATCTTTTGAAGCTTCATGTATAGGACTGTCTGATTGTAGCTGAACGAACAAGGAAGGTTTTACTCATCTAAGGCCCAAGATGATTTTTGTAGTCCTGAGCTGAATTTTAAAACTAACAGATGAGGTAAATGTAAATGGGTATTCAAGTTAAACTTCCAGTGACATAAAATTCTTTGCTTACAAAGGTCTTGATAAGGAAGTAACATGACTGAATGTTGGCAACAACAGTTACCTTTTAATGCTTAACCCTTAGTGATGCCTGTATACAGTATAAGACAGTTTGAAGTGGTTAAGGTTGATTTCATAGTGAAGCTTCACATTTCCACTTTTGAGACTCAGAACTGATGAGACAGATCCATTTTGAATTTCATATTGGGAAAGGCACACTTTGCCTATTTAAACATTGTTTTTAAAAAAAAAAAAACCAAGCTGACCAGCGAGAATAAATACAATGAAAAATATCTATGAATATCTGAAACGCTTCCCTTTCTGACCTTGCTCTGTTGCTAGACTCCACTGTCCGATGTGCTGTGGCCAGCGAAATAATTTGCATTACTGCAGGTGGATAAGCAGCAACAGAGGATCTGCTACAGGTTCACATTAAGAAAACTAGAACCACTAAACTATGGCCAACTTGTTTCATGTGTTATTGGATCTGCGACAGTATTTTTTGAGTGCTTGGTTCAGTCCACTGAAATACTTTGCTCCTTAATATCATTCTGAATAGAATAAAATAGCATTTTGAATGGCCATTAAAGAAATAGTTGGGTTGTTTTTTTGTTTTTTTTTTAATGGAGATCTGTGTCAATCAAAACAGCCCAGAAAGACTATCAAAATCTTACTCGCAACATTTATCATGGTCAAAATAGTGACCGTGCTTTCTCTGTAGCTTAGAGCTAGTCATGCATAAGATCGGTTTAGCACATTGTCATAAAAGGAGAACAAAACATGACGTAGTATGCTGTTATGAGGAAAAAATCAACACAAAGATGACTCACTGTTACCATCACGGAGCTGATTATTTTCCTCTTAACAACATGTCTCACAATGTTTTATTCCTCTTATAACACAGCTATGTGCTAGCAATTCTTTTCTTTTCTTTTTTTAAATGAAATAGCTGCACTTTTTTATCCATCTATACTTGTATTCAATGTTATGGAATGTTTGTGAACCAAGTTAGTTCCTGTTGTCACTTATAACAGCGGTAAACATTCCTTCACCAGCCTCTCAGTCTTGTTAATAAAATAAAAAAATACAGCTACTGTAACCTAGAAACCAGAAAGAGCAAAGTTCTCTGTCCTGAAGACTTTCCCTTGTCAGAAAGTTTCCTGACTTACAAAAGACAAATCAAAGTATAAATGTCACATAAACGTCTCCTTACAGAAAATGTCCATGATTATATGCTTTTCTTTGTTAAATAACAGCATATTTGAATCGCCTTATTATTAGGCTTGGATTATACAAGTCTCTGTTACTATAGAAACGCTGACCTATTAGAGCAAGGTCATTAATATAAACCTGTGATTTGAATTTCAGCCGGCCCTCCGGTCAGAGCTGCTGTTGTCGAAAATTCAACACCTTCTGCACAGTCAGACTGCAGGTTTTAACAAGGCTGTGGTATAAGCACGATAGTGTCACACTTTAACAGACTCTGTGTTTCCTTCTTTTTCCAGTTTACACACTCTTCGCTCTGTGTGAGTACCTGGTAGTGCTCTCCAACATGGCCTTCCATGTGACTGCCTACTGGGACTTTGGAAGTACAGACGTGATGGTGGCAGTGCCCGTGGAGAGCAAACATATTTGACTGTTAAACACGTGAACATGGAACGACATTATCATGGACTAACTGTGCATCTAAATACATAGAACCATTTTTCTAGTGCTGAAGTAAGTGTGTGTGCGCCATTTTTAAAATGTTCTTATAAGACTATGTTTATCATACTGAAGCTTGCCCATAATGTATTTTTTTTTTTTTTTTTTGCTCAACTGTATCAGTGATTTGTGTTTACAAAGTGTTTGTGATTATTTTGCGCAGATTTCTAAATGTTATAACGTGGGAAAGGAAAAAAGTTACTTGAGTGACTGACAGTATACATTTTTAATTGAAAGTTTTGAATAATAATAATAATTATAACGACCCAGATGATCTGCTGCATGTCTTCAGTGAGCAGATTTGAAAGTAAATACTTTCCATAATGCATTTTATATTCAGGAATGTATCTCAGGCCTGATTTTATGATGTATTAAGGATGTTATCGTATTCTTATATCATGAGCAAGAGGTTTTACTGACCACAACCATCAGTGCACCAGAATACCAAAGTCAGTTTTATTGACACTGTCCGCTAATAGTGGTTAAAGGAGTAAAAGTTCAGCCAAACCTGAACTGAACATCACAACTTTTTAGTGTTGTGAGACCTTTAGACATTGAACAATGCTAAATTGGTAGCTATAAGCTTTCATTACTTCTTCATGACATTAAACTTAAAAGACATGTCCTAGATTATCCATAATTTTTTTTTTCTCGAGAAACCCACAATTGTATCGTTCTACTTCGAACCTGTGAACCTGTTTTTTCCTTCAATTTTTGTATCTAATCATTTAATCGGCACAAATTAAATGAGCTTATACGACTCTCTTTTGGCTTTAGAGAGCATCAATCTGATGCCATGGACATTTTAATAAGCACTTTCTAAATTACTATTTAAGTATTAAGTATTAAATAAGCGTAGAATTTTAGGTACGCTCATATGATAGATTTGATATCTTCTCCATATGGACTCTTTTTATTTAATACATTTGATTTAGCAGTAAATATTATAGTGGTGAGTGAACTCTGGCCAAACACCAAAAATGAGTTCCTGTATTAGGTTAAAATATTTTTAGGTCAATAATTTCTAGGTGGTTTATCTCAGTGACATGGTTGCATGGTTACATGGTTGGCTGATGGGCTGGTTTGAGTATTTCATAAACTGCTGGTCTCCTGGGATTTTCACACACAGCAGTCTCTAGAGTTCACCAAGAATGGTTTGAAAACCATAAAACATCTAGGCTTGTTGATGAGAGAGGTCAGAGGTGAGCAGAAAAGCATCTCAGAATGTGCAATACACTGATCCTTGAGATGGATGGGGTATAGAAACAGGTGATGGGGTACAGGACCAGGTGCAGCAGAATACTTTCAGAATACTTCATTCTTAGTGTATTTCGCTGCTAATGGTTTATTACATGAATCCCATCGTCACACACATGCTGGTGTAACATAGCATGTAAACAAATGAATGGAGCTGCTTAGACAAAGCCTGGTCCTGTTATCACTTGGGAAAACAAATGGAAGTGCAGAGACCTCATTTTACTGTCAAATAATCGCAGTCAGTGAAAGAACTTGATATCACAGCGAGGGACTTTCTGATGTAGAAAGTGACATCAGACACAGTATATAGCTTTCATGTAAAAGCCTGATACGCATTGAGAGTGAAGGAGTGTTGGGTGCGGAGAGAGCATGCAAGAAAATAAAAAGGCAGACACACATTATGAAGATGACGTGTCGCTCTTTTAAACTTTGTGTCAGTAACACCTATAGGGAAATGGCTGAGCCACCTCTCTATTTAAATATGCAGTAGCAGAGCTACTTCCTCTTTTCAGTCTGCACATTCATCTCGGGCAGAAAGCCGTCACTGTGTGACTCATTGGGTAAAATGTGTGTTACATTCACGTGTGAACAAACAGATAAATAAAATCTGTAGTTGATACTTCAGTATTGTACCATCTATGACCAAGTGAGAGAGCAGTTAGCTAAGGAACGGCCCACTGTAAATATTCAGTTCTAAGCACAGAAACATGGAAACCTCTTTCTAACATCTATATTTCAATCAGCAGTCAGACTGATGCTATTTTATAAAATAAACAGCTGCTATAAACAGGCAATTCCTAACCAGTCTCTGGATTTTTTTTTTCTCTATTGAGTTGAATTAAACAAGACAAACTGTATCCTGTCATGTTACAGATCAAGTTTGCTTATTTAAAGAAATCTTTTATCATGTTGGAAAATGTTATGCATGAAAATGTAAAGCAACAGCTTTATCTCCAGTGTTACAAACCATTGTCACTGGAGACTCCTTCCACAAATGCTGAACACATAGCTCATAAATATACGTACACCATATCAGTCTCTGTGTAAGTTGTTACTTTGGAAACTAAAATGTATTAGATTATCATAAATGTATTCATATAAATCTGTGATTTGCCTTGCAGTCAACATCTTCTGGCATCTTTAGCAGTGTGAATTAACAATTATTTGGCTATATATGTATATCTCATAAGCCCCTTATTAGCCAGTCATTAATGCAACAATAATTGTTTTATGTATGACTGTGCAATGGCTTTTTTACATTTTGACAGTTTCTCTGATGTAATATTAAAAGTTCAACTTGTGTCACAAGTCTGTGCAACATTAGTTACTTGAACCTAACAACTACAACCTGCTGTGATAAATCCCTATATCCAGTTATTTCATATCATTGTTTCAATGTCTTTGAATAAACATCTGTAAATATGAATATAAGGAAATGTAATCATTATTTCTTTTTTTCATGATTTAAATGGTTACAGGATAATCCAAAATCCAATTTCTAATCGTTTTACTTATTTATTTATTTTTTTACAAACATTTTCAAATGGTCTTTTTTCATCTGCAGAATTTTTTTTTAAACATATAAATACCTTATTATCTTAGTATAACCTTAAATATAGAAATATTTGCTCAACTTGTCTATATTCAATAGCTTTCTAACATTATTCTTTTCTCAACTATGTAGCACTTAAATAACAGCAAGAAAGTTATCAGGACTAATATTGGTAAGTAGAGATTGCTTTAATTTTACAACACATGACATGGAAGCTTCATTTGCATCAAAACATTTTAAACAAAAATATCAGGAATTTAGGAAAATAAATTACAAACTGTTAAACATTTTACATACAAGTTTATTTAAAGGTGTGCAGAGAGACACTGCTGAGACTCTGACTAATAAGATTGGTGTCAGAAAGATAGAAGTAGACGCAAGGGGATGTGGTGAAGAGCAAACATGCTCCGGGGGGGTTGGGGTCCGTGGAGTGTGTCGAAATATAAACCCTTCCCCAGCTTTACTGTTTCCAGGAGGAAGATTACTTCCCGTGGATCAGCACAAAATTCCGTGCTGGTTGTGCTCCTTTTCTTGTCTTGTTTATTCCCAGCACAATGACACTGAGCTCTGTCCCGTGTCCGCGTCCTGAATTTCACTCTGCTGAAATTCCTACACATTTCAAATTTATACCTGAATTTAAACATTTCCGTAAAGCTGCTTTGTGACAATGTCCATTGTTAAAAGCACTATACAAATAAAATTGAATTGAATTGACTTTGTGGCCAGGTTGCGCCACACATAAACCTAGTTCAGTAAACTCTGTATGAGAAAAAAAAAAGTTTAAAACCGACTGTTTTAATGTGTCCTTTCCCCCGATTTCTTTGGATACAGTATTTCCATTTTGAATGTCAGAAGTTGTACATGCTTTCAACATGCATCTATAAATGCAATTACATAATATACATATGTCTCAGTATTGAATTCAACTCTTTTTTGACACCATGTAACTTTTGAATTTAATCCATCCAGCACCCCTCCCCCAGCACCACCCTGCCCTACCCCCAACACCTAATGAGCATGGTACCATAATAAACATCACAAAGGCATATAAAAAATAATGTGTAAAAAGTGAAAAAAATCTCAGTAACATTGTTTAGCAAACGCATCGGAAATCATGAGCAGTAGTAGGGTGCATGCGTACTGCCGTTTCAGCTCGTGGAGCCTAGACTCAGAGCTCGACATGCTTTGAACTGTGAATTTGAGCACTCATCCTGATACACAGAGCCTTATAGGCATCTGGGTTTGGTTTTGCGCCCTGTTTGGGCCTTAATGTGTCACTTGATCTGATGTAAAACTGAAGGACAGCTTTGTACTGGACTGTCAGTAACCTGATGAAGCAGCATTTGTGTTCTAGCTTCAACACTTGCTGATTCATGTACATGTCCCCAAGGACTCATGGGAACTGAAAGCCCTCTGACTACTAATAAGTCACCAGGTTTTTGTGTTGTTTATTTTGAGTAGCAGGTTCAGGATTGAGAACCTGACGGCAAACTGGGGTTTACAGTAAAATAATCACATGGACAAGTCTTTTGTATGGTTTCTATTCATGAGTAAAAAAAAAAACCCTACTATTTTTTTTGGTATGTTGGGAAGGACAGCATGAAAGTTTTTTTGAAGGGACTATCTTTTGTCTTAAAGCATAACTGTTCATAGCAATGAGTGTGGTCTGTACCGTATTTTCCACACTATAAGGCGGCACCGGATTATAAGGCGCAGTCTCAATTACAGGGTTTATTTCTGTACTTGACCAATACATAAGGTGCACCATGTTATAAGGTACATATGGTTGTTATGCCAACCAGTCACACACCATTTTTACAGATTTTGGAACTCAGTCCACACATAAGGCGCACCGGATTATTAGGCGCACGGCCGATTTTTGATAAAATTTAAGGCTTTTAGGTGCGCCTTATAGTGCAGAAAATACGGTATTTTATTCAATATAATTAAAATGTAAAAAATATCGCAAGCTGATTCCAGTTCAGTCATCAAGTACTGAAAGTGACAGGTTTTCTAATTTGAGCAGCTTCCCACCGAAGCCCCACCCTGTCCTGCTGGGAAACAGTAAACGAGAATGGAGGTGGTGTGATGTCTACTGGAGCCTTTGCTTCCTGAATAGGCTGCCAAGATGCTTGTTTCCCCCAATCAAATCGAATTAATGGTGAGGTAGTGTGGTCAATGCATAACTGAAGTTTCCCTGCACTGCAATAGATAGTCTCTACAAGCTCTAATTCTGTAGTTCAACAAGCAACTTGAGACATTTCAAAGCTTTTATTTATATATATATATATATATATATATATAATGTGTATATAGACACTACTCAAAAAAATAAAGGGAACACAGTGTTCCCACAGTGTGTGTGTATATATATATATATATACATACACACATATATACACACACGTGTATATTATATATATATATATATATATATATATATACACACACAAGTACTAGAATATCCTGTAATGTTAAGCCCCTGATTGCACAAAAGCATTACCTATATAGTTATTTATAGTACTTTCAATGACTCATTAATCACCAAAAGTCAAACTCACACAATTTTCCCTTTACTTTAAAATGGCGTCCATCAGCCATGACATGCTAACACAGATGTCTATTTCACTCAGGATAGATCGCTTTTTTTGGGCAAATTATGATTATATCACGCTGATATTAATTATTTTAACATTCTCTAGTATAAACCTACACAGGGTGTTTTTTTTTTTTTTAATAAATGTTTAATTGAGGAGTTGTTTATTTAGTATTTCTTAAATACTCAAGTGTCTCAAGTGTAAAAGGTTAAAGCTTTAACTTTAGGTTTTCTGTCACAAGGGAGTCCTGAGGATAGAGGAGTTTGCTCTTTCCAGTTTCTCAGGAGCAAGACAAGCTTACATTTTTATATAAGCTTGTCATTTTAATAGAGAGAAAAAAAATAGTATGTATATAAAAATAGTAAGTATCAGGTGTCTCTCTTGTATTGGAATTGTTGTGGTATAAGAAGAACAGGACGTGCCGTTATAGGAAAACATTTAACCCATCATTATTTATTATTTATTACAACAGCACTCCTTGTCCTGTTTTATTCCATACTAACTTCACAATCGAGGAATTGTTCAAGCTACTCAGGATTATTTGAGGTATAAATGCTAAAAAAAATTATTCTCAGCTACATCACCGATATGACCAATTCACGGCAGTATCATAAAATAATCATTCTCAGTTAAAGGCATTAAGATTCATAACTAACGGTTTTATTTAGTAGTTCACCTTTAGTTCAAACATTCTGTAGATCAAAAAGATTTAGTACATAAGTATATAATAGTATATATATAATACCATTAATATAATAATTACACTACTATTAAGCGTACGAGTGGTATAAGTTTAACAGGAACGATAATTCCGTCATTAATCGTAATCAGTGGTATGACAATTAATCGTCAGCCTCATAGTCGTGAGACGCCTAGGTGAAATAGACTTCCATGACTTGTTACTACACTTGTGGTGAAGGGAAAACTGTGTAAATGTCTTTCAAATGAGGCATAAAACTTTTCATGAGGTCATAAAATCCACAATCATTTATCTTCCATGCTCAAAATATCATCATGTGATTAAGGATGGCAAAAAATATTCTATGTGCTTTCGAATTTCCTTCAAACTTGACTGATGTGCTTGTTCCCGGTCTGTTTGTCCAGGTGTACAGCATTAATGACTATTTTCACAGCCTGTAAATAACAAGCACCCGCTAACTGACTCCTGATTCCTCCTGCAATCTGTTTCCAAAAGACTGATTCTCGTCATACATTTCTTATTATAATATTGATATCAAATTCCCTGCATATTTCTCAGGTCTTGGTTTTCAGAGGAGCACGCACGGTTTTTTTTGCACAGCGGGCTGAGGGTTGAGGAAAGCGCGAACAGCCTCTGCGAACACGTCCTTGATGCCTTCCTGGCTGAGCGCCGAGCACTCCATGTACTTGACTGCATGGATGTGGCGGGCGAGCGCTTGGCCCTGCTGCAGCGTTATGGGGGCCTGGTTCTGATCTTTCAGCTTCTTCTGCACCTCAGGGTTGTTGCGCAGGTCGCTCTTGGTGCCCACAAGGAGGATAGGCACACTGGGGCAGTGGTGCGTCACCTCGGGATGCCACTTGTGCTTGACGTTCTCATAGGAGGGCGGGCTAGAGATGGAGAAGCAGATGACGAACACGTTGGTCTGGGGGTAGGAGAGCGTGCGCAGGCGGTCGTATTCCTCTTGTCCCGCCGTGTCCCACAGGTTAAGGCTGATGGTACGGCCATCCACGCTCACTTGAGAGCTGTAGTTGTCGAACACGGTGGGGATGTACTCTTTTGGGAAGGCGCCAGTGGTGTAAGAGATGAGCAGGCAGGTTTTCCCCACCGCACCATCTCCCACAACCACACACTTGATGCTCTGCATGCTGGAGGGATGGAGCACTCAGATCTACCGGGTCTACTTCAGCAATCTCCTGAGGAAGACACACAGAACATTTAACCAAGATCATTCCACCATGAACAAGAACAGATAAGATGAGGAAGTAGTAAAATGTTTGAACCACGGGAAATGAACCTAATCTCTGCCATCTTAATCTACAGAGTATGTATGGGGTGTATATGATGGGCGACGATTTCAATATGTTTCCCTGTTCTAAGAAGAGAACATAAAACCTGTGAACTCCTATATAATGCACACCTAGTGGCAGCTGCTGATCTCGGTCCTAACCGTTTCAAATACTTGGTTATATATCGCTAACTCAACTAAAAACAAGGATGGCTGAGACTGACTAGAATGAGAGAAAGTCTTTCTAAAGCTGTTCATATCCATGTTTACTTTCATGTACGACATTGACTATGATATTAAATTATATGCACCATTTTTTTTAACCTCTGGAAAAGGCATTTGACTAAAGATGTCAGAAATATGTTTTGCATAAATGTTTATTGGCTGCCTCATCAACTGCATTTCCATTATATCTTTTACTGTAAACTGGGTTATCTAAATATCCATCCATCTTCAACCGCTTACTCCTTTTCAGGGTCACGGGGGAGCCTGGAGCCTATCCCAGGAAGCATCGGGCACAATATTTACAGTAATATAGCTTAATACTGGTCCTAAATAACATAAGTGCATATTTCAAATACTTAAAATAAACACAATCACCATAACCATACAAAAACCAGTACAGTTGGAAAAGTTTTACTAAATGTAGGTCATGTCAGAGACATGTATATTAAATAAAGAATGCTACTATAAGAAAATATCCAGAAAAGTTGATTACCGCATTTTCCGCACTATAAGGCGCAGTCTCAATTACGGGGTCTATTTCTGTACTTGACCAATACATAAGGCGCACCGTGTTATAAGGCGCATACGGTTGTTACACCAACCAAAGTTGCACAACATTTGTACAGATTTTGGAACTCAGTCCACATATAAGGCGCGCCGGATTATTAGGCGCACGGCTGATTTTTGAGAAAAATTAAGGCTTTTAGGTGCGCCTTATAGTGCGGAAAATACGGTACTTCCCAATATCTGCACGTATTTATGTATTTTTTCATCTTATACCTCAGCAGATTGTTTTTTTTTTTTGTATGTGCTAAAGAACATGTTGCATTTTTATCCATTTATAGATACATATAATCTTGTGGAACATCCACAAACATGATTAATTATGTTAAATCAACTCTAAAGAGTCACTCCCTCAACATCCTCACTTTCTTCTCTTTCGTGAAGTTAATACGACAAAAATGAAGCTTGTCATGTTAAAGAGCAACATCTTCTGACCAATCAGATTGGAGAACTCAGCTGCATTGTGCGATGTTTCCTTGAAGAATATCAGGAAAAAAGCTGTAGCTCAGAGATATGTCCACTACAGATTGTTAAACAAGGACTCTAATTACTCATCAGTGTTGAATCTGACATTTTCAACTCTTTTGTTTTATCCATCCAGCCATTTCTAATGCCATTTTTTCTGCATTTCTGCAAGTTTTTTTTTCTTTTTGCTCCTTTTATTATTCACTTGTTGTTTCCCGCCAAACCTTTACATATGCTTTGAAGAATTCATGATCATTTGGAGTTCCAATGACTTGAAAGTTGACACCAACACACAAGAGGTTAGAACTAACTCTCTAAATCTGTTTTTTTTATATACAGTTTTTTTTATTTTTTCGTTCAGAGTCCAGCAGATAATTTACCACAGGATAATGAAGCAAGA
>JAFFST010051934.1:0-10136 GCA_022414735.1 Noturus placidus
CCATGACCACATACCCACCCATTTATCCAGCCACATACCTTTCTTACATCCATCCATCCATCCATCCATCCATCATCCATGACCACATACCCACCCATCCATCCAGCCACATACCTTTCTTCCATCCATCCATCATCCATTACCACATACCCACCCATCCATCCAGCCACATACCTTTCTTCCATCCATCCATCCATCATCCATGTCCACATACCATTCTTCCATCAATCCATCCATCCATGACCACATACCCACCCATCCATCCATCCACATACATCCATCCATCCATCATCCATGTCCACATACCCACCCATCCATCCATCCATCCATCCACATACCTTTCTTCCATCCATCATCCATGTCTACATACCCACCCATCCATCCATCCATCCAGCCACATACTTTTCTTCCATCCATCATCCATGACCACATACCCACCCATCCATCCAGCCACATACCTTTCTTCCATCCATCCATCCATCATCCATGTCCACATACCCACCCATACATCCATCCATCCATCATCCATGCACATACCTTTCTTCCATCCATCATCCATGTCCACATACCCACCCATACATCCATCCATCCATCATCCATGACCACATACCCACCCATCCATCCATCCACATACCTTTCTTCCATCCATCCATCCATCATCCATGACCACATACCCACCCATCCATCCAGCCACATACCTTTCTTCCATCCATCATCCATGTCCACATATCCATCCATCCATCCATCCATCCATCATCCATGACCACATACCCACCCATACATCCATGTCCACATACCATTCTTCCATCAATCCATCCATCCATGACCACATACCCACCCATCCATCCACATACCTTTCTTCCATCCATCATCCATGTCCACATACCCACCCACCCATACATCCATCCATCCATCATCCATGACCACATACCCACCCATCCATCCAGCCACATACCTTTCTTCCATCCATCATCCATGTCTACATACCCACCCATACATCCATGTCCACATACCCACACATACATCCATCCATCCATCATCCATGACCACATACCCACCCATCCATCCAGCCACATACCTTTCTTCCATATCCATCCATCATCCATGACCACATACCCACCCATCCATCCAGCCACATACCTTTCTTCCATCCATCCATCCATCATCCATGTCCACATACCATTCTTCCATCAATCCATCCATCCATGACCACATACCCACCCATCCATCCATCCACATACCTTTCTTCCATCCATCATCCATGTCCACATACCCACCCATCCATCCATCCATCCATCCACATACCTTTCTTCCATCCATCATCCATGTCCACATACCCACCCATCCATCCATCCATCCATCCACATACCTTTCTTCCATCCATCATCCATGTCCACATACCCACCCATCCATCCAGCCACATACCTTTCTTCCATCCATCCATCCATCATCCATGTCCACATACCCACCCATACATCCATCCATCCATCATCCATGCACATACCTTTCTTCCATCCATCATCCATGTCTACATACCCACCCATACATCCATGACCACATACCCACCCATCCATCCAGCCACATACCTTTCTTCCATCCATCATCCATCTCCATGTCCACATACCCACCCATACATCCATCCATCCATCATCCATGACCACATACCCACCCATCCATCCATGTCCACATACCATTCTTCCATCAATCCATCCATCCATGACCACATACCCACCCATCCATCCACATACCTTTCTTCCATCCATCATCCATGTCCACATACCCACCCATACCCACCCATACATCCATCCATCATCCATGACCACATACCCATCCATCCATCCATCATCCATGTCTACATACCCACCCATACATCCATGTCCACATACCCACCCATCCATCCATCCATCCACATACCTTTCTTTCATCCATGTCCACATACCCACCCATACATCCATCCATCCATCATCCATGACCACATACCCACCCATACATCCATCCATCCATCATCCATGACCACATACCCACCCATCCATCCAGCCACATACCTTTCTTCCATCCATCCATCCATCATCCATGTCCACATACCCACCCATACATCCATCCATCCATCCATCATCCATGACCACATATCCATCCATCCATCATCCATGTCCACATACCCACCCATACATCCATCCATCCATCCATCATCCATGACCACATACCCATCCATCCATCCATCATCCATGTCCACATACCCACCCATACATCCATCCACATACCTTTCTTCCATCCATCATCCATCCATCATCCATGACCACATACCCACCCATACATCCATGTCCACATACCTTTCTTCCATCCATCCATCATCCATGTCCACATACCCACCCATCCATGCGTACCATAACCTTGTTTTTTTTCCGATTCACCATCTATCTACCATAATCAGACCTCTTATTCCATCCATCAAAATCTACAGTTTTATTTTGTCCATCCTACCATTGTAATCTAACTTCTTCTAATTGAACCTATCCTCCCTTCCATTATCATCTTATAATCTAATCTCTTATTCCTTCCTTCCTTCCATCCATCCTTTCAACTACCCAAGCAACCTGGGTAGAACTGATGAATTCTCTCAGACGAGTGAAGAAACTTCCACCTTCACATACATACGTTATTTCAGTTTATCTGAGTAGTTTAAATAAAATAAAATAAAAGCACACACGAATGAACGCACGCATGTTCACTCGTTTTCAGCCATTTCAGCATTTTGGTTGAAACTAATCCTAAGAACTCGTGTTATTTTGTCAGTGTGAAATCTTGTTCTCATCTCTGCTCTCTGCTCTCATCTCTGCTCTCATCTCTGTTTGCTCTTCCAGCTTGTGCAAGTCCACTTGGGGTCACTGTTCCATCTACAACCGGCTCCTTCCGCCCGGCTTCTCCTACAGAAAACTCTACATGCAGCTTGACGAAGGAAGTTTGACGTTCAACGCTAACCCTCAGGAGGTGAGGAGACCTGGCACGCCACGTTCTCACGCTAACACGCCTGCGTCTTTTCACTTCTAGGATCAGAGGCTGGTGTTTAGGTGCTCCGGTGTTCTGGTTACTGATGAGAGAGCGGTGGAAGTCGTTCGTGTTTTATAGCTTCGTGCGTGTCGTTGGTTAAAAATCACACAGCTTTAGGGTTCTACTTAAAGCTCACGTCATCTGCATGCTTTTACCCTGAGTGTGTGTCTCTCTCTTTCTCTGTCTCTCTCTCTCTGTCTCTGTGCAGGGTATCACTTACCTCATGTCCAAAAGCATTCTTGTGGAGCATCCAAAGGAAATCGCCAAGTTCATATTCTACACCAGAATGTTGAATTGGAAGATGCTGCGCCTTTATCTCGATGAACGGTTTGTTACTCACTGTTTATTTATTTATTCATTCATTTATTTATTTGTTTTAAAGGAAGTAGCAGGAGGAGAGAAAACTAAATCATAGAAATATACATTGATGGGTTAGACATGGTGTCCACTACATGACCTAAAGCTCCCGAAAGTAATAGCCTCCCAAAAGAAGCATATCCTTTTGAAGTTTTTTTTATTTATTTATTTATTTTCCCCTCATAAAAATATATATAGTTTTTTTTTTTTTAGTAAGCATCTGAATTTTTTAATATATTTTTTTTATTTGTCATTTTTTTCCCCCTCAACCAGCACATATTTTACCTACCATGTTCTACATCAGTGTTTTTTAACCTCCTGACCAATCAGGTCGCATCTAGCAAGTAAAACAAACCCAGATGACCGAGTAACTGGTGCTTGTTAGGGAGCAAATATGAGGAGAATTATGGCATGTTGTATGGAAAATATTCCATTCCGTATCTATACATATCCGCGTGTGTATTTTCTTTTTCCGTACGCGTACAATGACGTCTCAATGACGACAAACATCTTTATGGTCACACAATCCTGATTTCATCTGATGATGATGATGATGATGATGATGATGAATCGAATCTTAAGAGCTGGTTAATTTATTTAGTTATTTATTTTCTGTACCCGGTGTGAAAGCAGTGTTATTGAACGTGGTTTTTTTTTTTCTTTTTTTTTCCCCTTCCTGATTTAACCCCGTAGCCGCGACGTGCTTGACGAGCTGGTCACACTACACAACTTCAGTAACCAGTTCCTCCCCAACGCGCTGAGGGATTTCTTCAGACATATTCACGCGCCCGAGGAGCGCGGCGAGTACCTGGAGACGCTCATCACCAAGTTCTCACACCGTTTCTGTGCCTGTAACCCCACGCTGGTGAGGGACGTCGGCCTCACGCCTGGTGAGCGTACAACTCGCCTACATCACCTACAACTTTTACTTCTCGTACATCGACATATCAGATCACTTATATACTCGAAGACATTTGCAGGATATGTATAACCATAAGAAATCAGTATTTTAAATTGAATTTTTTTTTTAAGTTTCTAAATAAAAAAGGAAAGATTATTTTAATTAATTCTAATAATAAATAAAAACATCAGAACCTCGATAATATATTGTCGTGTGTGTGTGTGTCTATGTATGTTTCTATATGTGTGTGTGTGTGTATATGTATTATAAATAAAATAATTATTTACTTATTTTAGGGCTGGGTGATGTAATATCAATATCGTGGTGAATTACATCACAGTACAATTTTCTGATCTATCTACAGGCTGTATTTTGTGGGGGGGGGTTAAATTTATTTATTTATTAACAGTTACGATCTCTGATTAGGAGCCGTATGATCTGAAGTTTTGTATATATAATTTATTTCAGGAAAAAATTATCAAAGTATCGTGAAACAGTGGGGTTATTTTTATTTAATTAATTATTTCATTTATTTATTTATTTTTATTTATTTATTTTTCCTTCTGGCAGTTTGTTACCAAATCTATATATCATGAAGCATGATGTATGTCTCTCTCTCTCTGTCTCTCTCTGTCTCTCTCTGTCTCTCTCTGTCTCTCTCTGTCTCTGTGTGTGTGTGTGTATATATATATATATATATATATATATATATATATATCTCTCGCAGAGACGTGTTCAAGCTCCGCGTTTCATTCTAAAATGCTAAACCACTATTGAAGTTAATGTTAACAGTAAATTATTAATGGTACGCCTAATTATGGTTGGAGAAGAAGCCTTTAAGACAAAAATGTCAATCGCACTAAATATTTGATGATGGACATACAGTATAGGGAAATGTATTCGATGTATAATGGGTATGCAATATGAATAAATAAGTCTACACACCCCTGTTAAAATGGCAGGTTTTATGTGATGTAAAAAGAATGAAACCAGGATAAATCATGTCAGAAGTCTTTCCTCCCTCGATGGGAAATTACAACGTATATAAATTAAGTGGAAAAATAATAATAATAATAATAATTATTGTGTGTGAAGAATGAAGTACTGCAGGACGTGGTGGTGTAAAGAGTTTGTAACCATGCTAAAGTTAATTATAGACCTTTACAAAATGGTGTTTAATTCTTCTTGCACTACAGCAACTTACCAACTATTCCAATTTTTTTATTATTAATAATAATAATAATAATTAATATTTAATATTATTAAAGAACATGTCTGCTTTTTTTTTCCCCTCCGTTTCGAGCTACATTTAATGTTGCACATCTGTGAATCAAATCCCGGTTCTCACTTGCGTAACAGCGGCTATAAGCGGTCGTTCCCTCATGAAGTTAATTCAACAAAGCGCAGCTCATCATGTTCCTGAGAAAGTGAAAAGCGTAAACTCCTCCATCCTGAAGATGTCCGAAAGCTTAATTACAAAGCGCTGACTCCGGAGATTTGCACAAACATCTCCTCTTTTAAAAAAAAAAAAACTAACAAACAAAAGAAATGTTCCTGATAGTGAGGATGGAACGGTACACGGTTTATGTGGAGCGTCCATCACACGAATCCCTGCGAACGAGTCGTTACTATAGAAACGCTAACGTTTTAGAACGAGAACATGATCTGTGATTTTGAAGCTGAGCTGCTGTTAAAGAAACCTTATGAAACACGTTTTAACTAGTCCGAATCCAGAATTAAAGAGCCAGGAGCCTGGTTTAGTAGCGTAATGGCCTCACGTGGCCACTCAAGCTTGGCTTGGACTCAAGACCGCTGCAGATAAATAGCGGATTTGCAGCCACATGTGTAGCAATAGTTGGTAGTGCGTGTGTGCATGTGTGCCAGTGTGGTACTAAAAATCTCTCAGTCACCAAAGCCATGGTTAAGCCCGCAGGCTTAAAGTGTTAGCAGAGCAGGGCAGGGCAGCGCTCCAATCCCACCAGCAGTGTGTGATGTTCCTCCAGAGAACACTCAGTGGACTGATGACGGGAGGGAACGATGTGCTCCGTCCATTCACACAACGCCAGCATGTCGTAACAGATGCCTCTGCACACAAAAGATATAATCAGGACTCCATTTTTCAGCACTAAATGACATGTTTCCTGTTCACTGACGTTGTAGCGCGTTTGGCTTCTGTTCAGCGTTAAAACGTCTTTACTCTAAGTGAGCTGCGGTAAACAAAGGTCACGGTGAACGCGGCGAAATCATACAGACTGCTTTCTAACCCGTAAGGTGTACAGACGTAGGAAGGCGTCTGGTTTATGAAGCTGTTTGTTCAGACTTGGGGCGGGGCTAATTTCCCAATGAAGCGACAATCGTTGTGATCTCTTTATAATGATCTATTTAGAAGTATAGGAACACGTGGTAGGAAATCATGCACTCTACCTTGGGTATGTGTATGTATGTATGTGTATGTATGTGTGTGTGTGTGTGTGTGTATGTGTGTATATATATATATATATATATATATATATTTTTTTTTTTTTTTTTCTTGGATCATGGCTTGTGTAGTCCGTTTCTATTTATTTATTTATTTAAAAAAGTGTGAAACGTGTGTTGCAGATGCCGTGAACGTGCTGTGCTACTCGCTCATCCTGCTCTCCATCGACCTGAGCAGCCCACACGTGAAGAACAAGATGTCCAAGCGCGAGTTCATCCGCAACACACGCCGCGCCGCACAGAACATCAGCGAGGACTTTGTGGGGCACCTGTATGACAACATCTATCTGGTCGGCCACGTGGCTGCCTAGCGGTTTATATGTGCACATGCGTACATGCACACGGGCACTGGCCAATAAAACACTCGGCTACGGCACCGATGCGTCTTCTGCTAATATTGAGGGATGCGAAGATGGAGAGACATCCTAACCCTGAGGTTCAGAGGTGTTCATTAGGATCATGTAGGGAATGCTAGACAGCAGCCCACACACACACACACACACGCACGCACGCACGCATAACGTGGGTTGCCTTAAACAACCCGAGGCAGAAAAGGGTAGCGACACACTCGCAGCTTAAAAGCGCAGAGCCATGTAGCCACACGAACCTAAATGCAGCCGTGTCATTACAAGTCCACGAGCATCCATTTTGATCTACGAACTCTTAAACCTGACCTGCTCTAAGTCTGCTCGCTCCTGATTATTACATTTTGTCTGTTTATGAAGCCACAGTCTGCGAGCGAGATGACTTTTCCACTCTGTCTGCTCTCTGCATCCATTCCCTCTGTTCTTAGCATCCGGCGAATCCAAAGCAAAGAAGAAACTCTGGTTCGATCCGGATTGAAATGAAGGGCCTTTTGATGGAGATATATATATATATATATATATATGATGAGCAAAACACAAAGGTTACTCATTACATAATCTGAAAAAAAACTGCTTGATGTTATTGCACTTAGTCCATTGATGGACTCTCTCAGCTCGAATAACTGCAGCGTGAAGTGATTTATAACAGAGACGTAGCGAGATTCCGGCCATGGATATGAAGACTCGTGATCACGCTGCCTGGGCTCACCGGGTTCGAGCTCGTGACCTGCGTTACTCCTCCGGGTTCTCCGGTTTCCTCGCGACATTAAATCGCACCCGTGCGCGCCTGGCGTCCGATCCGGACCGCATTCACACCTCGCGTCCGAGATCGACCCCGGATCCCTTTATCCTAAATGTAGCTGGAAGTCTTCAGTCCGTTTGACTTCCATTCGTTTGTAAGCTCGTCCAAGTCTGACAGACAATTCCGTTTCAGCTGTCTAACACCTGTGTGTGTGTGTGTGTGTGTGTGTGTGTGTGAGTGCGCATTTCCTTCGCTTCCTAACAAGCCGTGATTGAGACAGGAACGCCTCGGCCCGTCCGCTGCCTGTATAACCTCTCTCGCTGCTTCTGCGAATCTCCTACACTGCTACTGTTCAATCGATCAAGAAGCACTTTAACCCGAGGAGATGTTTCTATTTGGAGTACTATTATTATATAATATTATACCCGCTCCTTTCTTTCTAACTTTGGGGGTTTATGCACATCCGAAGGAGCTCCACAGTCGTGCCAATAGCAATGCTGAACCTGCGTGTACACTGACGTAACATCATCCGCGTTCTATAGTGTAACGATGACGGATCTGAATAATACGACTTGTTTTATTTGCACATCTTGTACATAGTTACGTATAGAAGTTTATACAGAAATGTAATTTTATTTTTTAAATATTTTAGCGAATTTTTCTGGATGATTTTCTTCTTCTTTTCCTTCCCTGATTTGAGGGGGTGACGTTTCTCTTCTTGCACTTGTGAAATGTTTTGCCACGTCTCTCTTTCTCACAGACCAACGCTTCACTCGCGTCACCGATGTCGTCCATCATGCAAACGAATACTAATGATGCAAACAAAAAGTCCGGTATATCTGTTTTCATAGTGATGAGATCTATTTATTTCCCCTACAATCGTTACACTGTTGTCCTGAGAGCTTCTCTGACTGTCCAGGAAACCGTTCATAAAATGTAGCTAACGATTTGGCCTGATTTTATTATTTATTATTTATGATGGGTTTAGTAGGCATGTGCCTGTAATCACTTCGACTGTATTTTTTGGGGGTTTTTTTTAGAATATTTTCGAACATGTACCATCTTGGTATCGTGGAAACGAATGCTTTGAATTGTCGTTTGAAATGTTCATCACTCCTGCTGCGTTTGATTTTTATCCAAGCTGAACGTCGTGGAGTACGGAGAGTAAATAACTGTCACATGCACTAGAAGTGAAGATGTACTGGCCTCGGGAAGACGCCGGAGATCCTTCACACTTTCCTTTCTTTTTTTTTTTTCTTCAAAGACCATGATAATGTAATATAATAAAAGATAAGATGAGCTTATCTTCGTGATCTTTTTTTGTTTGTTTGTTTTTGGGTTTTTTTGTTATGTAATACATGATTTATTGTTATTATTATTATTATTATTATTATTATATTTTAAACTTTCCAAGAGGCCTTATGGGACAGAATAATAAAAGATTGTCAGCGGAGCTCTGTTGCAGAATTAAAAAAAAAACCCATAACAATGAAACTTATGTTTTTTGATCAAGTTTATTTAATATTAGGAGATTAGCAGATAATTGTTTGAGAACCGTTTCTGAATGACAACACTGGACTACAATACTTCTAGATTGTATTTAAAAAAAATAAAATAAAATGTGGGAACACATTTAAAAAGTGTCTGGTGTGTGATTAAAACTTTGAATTATGAAATGGGTCGGTCTGTGCTGATGTTATAGACTTTAAAGACCGACAGTTATTTATTATAATAATAAAAAGTCTAATTACATTTGCTTTCATTGTAATTCTACTTTAACCCATTTAACTTGTACTCATGCGCTAATTCTAGTTTTTTGTTTTATTTTTAAGAACGAACTGTTGCATGGAAGGAAGCAGTACTGGTCACATGATGTATTTTCCTAAAAGGACTAAAGTTCAGTGAAGGAAAAAAAAAAAGTTGTAAAGGACATTGTGGCGTCACCCCATGTCCTTTACAACTTTTTTTTTTTTTTTTTTTTTTTTTAGAAGGCATAGAAAGCAAATGTTTGTTGCATAGTGAACAGACAAAGAGTTCAGAATATGAGTTCATCTTTACAAATCTGGGTTGAAAAGATCACTTTATCTGAGAGGGGGGGAGACGGGGGAGCAGGAGAGAGAGAGAGGGAGAGAAGGAGAGAGAGAGGTAGAGAGAGGGGGAGAGCAAGAGAGAGGTAGAGAGAGAGGGGACCGAGGGGGGAGAGAGAGAAGTAGAGAGAGGGGAGGTGGGGGGGAGAGGGGGAGAG
>JAFFST010051940.1:65093-93479 GCA_022414735.1 Noturus placidus
TTTTTGTTATTCCATCTCTCACTGTTCCAATAAACCTACCATTAAAATTATAGACTGATCATTTCTTTGTTAGTGGGCAAACGTACAAAATCAACAGGGGATCAAATACTTTTTCCCTCACAGTATGATCATAAAGTTTAACCTTTAGTGCTTTCTCAGTAAAATATGAAAGGAATAAAACTCTTGTGGACATGCTGTTGTTATTTTATAAAGAATTCAACAGTGGAACACAAAGTTTGGTTCCCAATACCCCCACAAAATTGAATATTATTAAAATATTAAATATTCATATTAATTGAATGTTATTTACCAATAACAGCACGTCTTGTCGTTTTATGTATGTATTTATTTATTTATTTTAAATTCCTCTTGTATTGTAGCAATTTGCTGATGATTGAGTACATTTTATTAATGAAGGACAGGTCATACATTTGTACTTTTTTTGTAGTTACATTTGTATGTTATGGATCATCCATGAAACAAGTTACAGTAGTTCCTCTTATCACTTATAAGTAGTTCCCGCACCCCCCTCTCTGAATTAATAAAACAAAACAAAAAATACAACTCGGGAAACATAACGTTACGGTTTTACCTGATACAAAGCGCTGACACTGGAGACTCCTTACAAAAATCCTAGATAAACGTCTCCTTGGAAAAAAATGCCAACATATCAACAATTATTTACAATGCAAGTCACTGCAGAAGTCATGACTAAAGAAACAATAACGTTTAATATGAGCACATTAACATAATATACCTTTTTTTTTTTGTTGCAGTAGCTTGGAAAAGTGCAGTTTACGTGCTAAGGACATGCTTTGGAGATTTACAGCAGTATGATTTTTAATAATACATTGCTCAATTCATTCCTTTCAAAGATGCTACACTGGTTCTGACCTTGAATGTCCAGGATCTATTAAAGGACACTCCCAATTTTTTTCCTCCTTTTTTAAATTTTTTTTTATAAATATAAATACCCTCCAGGCTGTGTCCGAGGTATCTGAAACAGCGGAAGATGAGGATGCCACACAGAATTCATCAAAGGACGCTGACATTACCAACAGTCTCTACATCCTGAGCGCCTTGTGCACCTTGTTCTCAGCTGTCTATATACTTTTACAGAACCTTCTGCACCGGCGTCCGATCGAAAGCCATATTTAACAAAAGCTGACTTTTTGTGGAGGAAACATTGCACCCTGTTTGTAGAAAATGTTCTGAAGTATATTCCAAAAGTACTAATACTAATACATATGAGTCTGTCACTTTCTTTGGAAATAAAACAGAAACTGTGTCGCCCTGGTCTGGAATCTTGTGTGTGATTACTATTGCGTGTGAATGTTCAAGTGTTTTTGTTTTTGTTTTTTTCTTTTGGTAAGGCTTTTAAATTTTATTATTTTTTTGTGATCCTGTATCAGAAGACAATATGTCCTCATGACTTGATCACTTCAGATATGATCGTGTTGCAAATACTTTCCAACCAGCACTGGAAGTGGCCACAAGAGGAGCAGAAACTCCTCAGCTTAGATGTAAAGCATTAAAATGGGGCCTGCTGTTCAATATGGCACAGATAATCGAAATCAGACCCGGAATGTATAAATTACATCCTAGTTCGTTAATCCTAGTTTGATTACTACGTCTGGAATACGTCATACAGAGCTAAAATTGGTTTTTAATGTTTATTTTGTATGATTTGTTTCGTTTAGGAAAATGTCTGTGATGAATCTGACCTATGCATCCCCCCTTGCATATGCATGTTCCTATAAGAATGTTTCAGGATCTTTCCTCTGCTCTGTAGATATTTGTCTGGATGTTTTCTGTGTCCTATATGCATTTATTCAGGACATACTCAATATATGTGTTCTTATAGGTCATTTATTCTTTCCTATAAGAAAACATTGAAGACCTTTCCTCTATTTTGTGTGCATTCGTTTGAGGCCATTCCTCTGCTCGATTGGGATTGGTTTACACGTATTGCGTTGGATCGTTCGTTTTCCGTCTAATACATGAGTCCAATCTTATCTAGAAAGCGCTGGCTTGCGTGCAAGTTTTCATATTCCAGTTATGCAGAAGCCACACCTGATCCTCTATTGAAAGTCTAGATCAACTGATTAAACGGGTGGAATCAGGTGTGGCTCCTGCATATTTGGAATAACCTGCATCCACACCGGCCCTTTGTGGATAAAGATCCATTTGGGACCTCTCTGTCTCTGTTTTTGTTATTTCAGGACACTTCCTATTCCATATATGTTTTAGGATGATTATTCTTTCTTACAAGAATGTGTTCAGCACCATTCCTGTCTCCTATAGCCATTAATTCAGTAAAATTTCATATGCTGAGATATATATCTATATATGTATTTATTCAGGACCTTTCCTATGCTTTAAGGGCATTTTCTGGGACACGTGTCCTATATGTAGTTATTCGGACCCTTTGTCCTATTTCATAAATTCATTTATTTGGGATTCCTATTCTATAGGCATTTATTAATTCTGCCCTGTAACAAATTATTCAGGACCTTTCCAATGTTCTCTCTCTCTCATATTCTTGCATTTTTCTTTGGAACCCTTTTTTCTTGTTTTCAGGGCTTCTCCACCTCCTTTATCCATTTATTTAAGACCTTTTCTTTAATCACTGTGTTCGCTTTCATAAATTGAAAAAAGCTAAAAACGTATATATGCATTTTAGAACCTTTCCTGTGTTCTCCGTATTATTCAGGACGTTTCCTATGCTCTACTGGACATGTCCTGTATCCTATATCCATTTATGCAGGACTTTTTCCTTATGAAGTATCCCTATAATCTGTTCATTTGGGACACATCCTCTTTCATCCATGCCTTTATTTAGGACATCTCATCATATCCCATATTTTTATTCATCCCTTTCCTGTGACTTCTATCTGATTGTAACGTTTGCAAAGCCTTAAATGCATGCTTAATATGCACTCAGCGCTCGTGCGCGTGTGTTGTGATTCAGAAAGCTTGTAGCGATGGCAGGCCTACGTGGAGCACATGAACAAACGGGGCGGGCAGCGCGAGCACGAGCGCGAGCCATGACATCACTTTTCCTGCCTCGCGCTGCCTGGGAGCTCTAAACACGGCGAGACACGACGACCAAACATCCGCGTAGCGCTCGCTTGAGAAACATGTCCCCGCGCTGCGAGCTCCACCGGGCACTCACACGCGCCTCTTAGCGCGTTCATCCGGGATATCTTACCCACGCGCTCACATCCGGACCCGTACACCTCAAGGTAAAAGCCATCTCACTACTTTTTTCTTTCTTTTTTTTTTTTTACCCCTTTCTTCCAGCGACCTCTTCTTCTACGCCGAGATTGCGCTGAGTGAGCTAAACGTAGCCGCGCAGCTAAGCGAAAAGCGGAAATGATGCCATTATCAAGACAAAAATAAACACAGGCTCCGTCCCAACTCGCACAATGCCGCATTAGAACCGTGTTGTGAAATAGTACGCTTCCGCGGTGCTATAACTGAGCGCGCGGATTAGGACGGAGCCCAGTTCGCTCTTTAAAGCTAACGGCTAACTGGGACGCCGGGTTTGAGGACGCAGGCTGTGATATCATGCCTGTACTCGGACGGGATGCGGTGTGTGTGTGTGTGTTTGTGCGGATTTAAATATCGGAGGTCAAATTTACAGCACTGTATTCAGAAGGTGTCTTTAATAATCATTTTTAAAAAGCGCAGTTTTCTGTGTATTTACTTCAGCGCCATTGTGTTGACATCAGTAGTTGATTTTAAAGGTACACCCCCCCCCCCTTCCTCCTCCTTTCCTCCTCTGTGTAACAGAAAACTGTTGGCACTTTTACAGTCTCCAGCTTTTTGTGTTCGCTTCTGTGCTCAGTATCTGCACTGTAAAAAAAAACAACAACAATTTGCTTATTTTGGCAGCGCCCATGTTTTATTACCCCCTAAAACAGCAACTAATTCAAGTGTAATTGAGGGTAAAAGCATGCCCTCCTCCTTCACCTCCTCCTCCTGCAGCTCCAGCCCGTCCCCTTTAATATTTTACAGATGTTTTTCACATTTACAAGGCCCCCATGGCCAAAACCTATATTAAGGCTGGCTTACAACCTAGGCTGCGATGGTCAAAATTCCAAGGCGGTGCAGTAAAGTTAATGATATTCGCTCCTGCTGAGAGGTTTGTGTGTCCCGGCCGGACACTGCATGACACCGAGGCACGCTGAGGATGCTCCACACACACAAAACAACAACAACAAAAAATAGCTGAAAGTAATGGAGAGCAAGATTGCTCTGACCACACAGGACTGGCTCCTTGATTTGGAGATAGTCACGGTTGCGTGGACAGTGTGCGAGCTACTCCCATGATCAAAACGATTATCTGTCCTCCTCTCTGGACTTTGATCGGTTTCCTCATGGCCAGGGGATATGCGTCGTCTCTAATGGAAGGCAGATGACCTCTACATTTGTGTATGTGTGATTGAACTCCTCCTTGAGGTATTCAAAAAGGTCACGTTCAACCCCCAGCACCTCACTACCCCCCTACCCCCTGCTTCGTGTTCTGTCTTGGTGAGTTTTATTTTCGATTGGACGAGTTATCACCATGGCCAAGCACTGTTCCTTCTTGTGATTGTTTATAAGACAGATTGTAAACATACCAATGAGGGTGTATCCATCCCACACACATACCACACACATGTACATTTGTCTTACTGTCCTTGTGAGGAACTTCCCCTGGCATCATTATTAATGCCGCTAATTAATTCTACACCTAAATCTAATCCTAACCTTAGCCTTGTGAATCAAACAGGACCCTTTGGGATCTTTTTGTTTTAAAAAAAAATAAAAACTGCAGTTTTTGTTTAAAGAAAAACAAAACAACTTCTCTATTTTCTCTTGTGGTTAAGCGCTAAATGTCCCCACAAGGTCAAAACTGTCAGATATTCCTATCCTTTTGGGGAAATTTGGTCTCCACAAAGATATAAATACATGAACCCTCCCCCCAAAACACACACACACACACACACACACACTCATTTGTACATTGCTTCGGGCACTGGGTGAGATGCCGATTTTCTCATTGCACCCCTTCTTGCAGTTGTGAAATTATTGCCTCAATTCTCCCAGAAAATGCTTAGGTCTTAAAAATTAGGCACGGTTTGTCTATTGGGTGTCGTTCTAAACCTTTTGAAGTTACTCAAGGTTTTTATCTGTTTACCATTCTGTTTCTTTAAGACTATTCATTAGTTGTCAGACTATACGAGACATCCCAATGAAATTCCGACTGACTTATAGAACCGACGATGCGCAACCATGTGCCAGATTATACAATGAAGACTTTCTAACGATAGACCTGTGATGAAAGGAAAAATGTATACCGTCGGTCAGCACGATCCAGGCTCCTCGCATAAACGGAAATGTTCTTCAGAACGAGCTTGGGGTCATAAGGATATTTCTTTTCTGTCCGTTGGCATGTTTCGGTTATGGTTTGCCATCGTCACTACCGTATTTGTTGCTGTCCTGTGAGTTTAGCGCCATCCTGTACCGTCCTCCTATTGGTGGCTTTTAGACGAGCGTCATAGCGGTGCTCATAGGGACATTCTGAAAGGCTTTTTAAAAAAATCTTATCTCGGTACTAAAACAACGAACAGGGAAAACCATGTTTCTCTCGTCATAAAACACTAAGACAACGGCACCGTAATCCAAATGCAAAGACAATATTATTTACGTTAAGCGTTTTCTATCACTGAAGGAAATCGCTTATTGTATTATTACGACAATGATATTCATTGTACACAGTTATCAATAAAGCATACGATGTTTTAGGTGTGTACTAATTCGGTGTCCTCCAAAATCACTGTCTTAGTCCGTTAAATCATGCTACGTGTTTTCTTTATAGCGGGTTTCTATGGGAAACCGTGAAGCTCTGGGTTCAGCTGTTTGCTTGTACATAGTATGCATCATCAATAAGTTGTATACTGAATTTTGGTCTTTTAACATCATTGTTGTAGTCCATTAAGCCATGTTAAGAGTTTTTTTTCCCCCTTATAACGGGTTTCTATGGGGAGAAAACGATTAAAGTAAAAAATATTGTTTTTCCATTTGGATTACAGTGCCGTTGTCCATCCGTCCATCCATCCATCTTCAACCGCTTACTCCTTTTCAGGGTCACGGGGAACCTGGAGCCTATACCAGGAGGCATTGGGCACAAGGCAGGTGTTGGTGTTTATGACAAGAGAAATGTGTGTGAAAAGTGGTTTTCCCTGGTCATTGTTTTAGCACTTTAAGCCTTTTAGAATCTCCCTGTTCATACTCTTAGAGTTTACTCAAAAGTTTCTAATAGCGACCGAACTTTTTTTGTTTGTTGTTTGTTTGTTTTTTTTTTTGCTCAGGATGCCATCGAAATCGTCAGCGAGCCCATTACATTATAAGATAAGACCGCTGACTTTAACTTGCGAGCAAAGAATTCTTTTACGGCGTACGAGGTTTTTTTTTTTGTGTCTGCGATGGAAAATCAGGCGCAAATCATACAGTGTAAATCTGACTTTAGATTAGTAAGACATTCTCTTCTTACATGTCACTTTGCACTCTATTATTTTGCAAGCATGTTATTTTTGGAAAGCATGGTTTACGAAGGCTCGGATTCGAAAACGAGGCCTCCAGAAGACCTTTGTGAAACACTGAGCTGTCGACAGCAATGCAGGCCTTTTGTCTTCCTGTGTAACCTTCGATATTATTTAAAGCTCAGAACTGTGCGATGTCCTCGTGTAGCACGTCGGATGATTCTGTCCAGCATGGTACATTGTTATGCTACACCTCACACATGGCTGCTGTGTAGCTAGTGAACAGTGTCTGTTTTTCCTTCTTGAGGCTCATGATGTTATTTCATGGACCGGAGCCCAGAAAGGTCCGGGGAGATTACGTCCAGCCACCTGATCGCGCCGCTGATCAGCTGCTAAAACAAAAGAGAGCACACGAGAGACACAAAAAGCGACCCGAATGGCATGTGCTCTGATGTACATGCTGCTGTTTTGATACTCTTTGTCTAATGAAGTGTTCCGCATGTCCTGTGTATTTAAGCAGTAAAGGGGAACACTGCATTGTTAATGCTTTGGGATACTAATCAAAAGGTTGTATGTTCAAATCCCATCACCACCACAATGCCATGGTTGGGTCCTCGAGAAAAACATTTCATTGTAAGTCGCTTTGGATACAAGCATCAGCCAAATGAGGAAATGTACTTGTAATGCAGAAGAGTCTAAGTTGAAAGAATGAATGCACACTATATAGTTTACATGGCTGGGTGAAAATTTGTTTACTCAATATTGGACCATTTTTCTTATCCTGCTGCTGCATTCAATTGCCCTAAAAACCACGCTCTGGAGAGTTGACAAGACTGAAGCATGAAATTGGAACTTTGCTTGGGCCCCTACAGCTCAGACTCCTTCTCCAAGAGCTTCCACACGTCTGTTATGCCCAACTTGAGAGAATGGAAGTGGTCATTACATTGCCTCGTCTAGTAAAAAATGGTCACATTGCCCACAAAGGGGAAAACATTCTCTCGCTCCTACTCTCTCTCTCTCTCTCTCTCTCTCTCTCTCTGCCTTGTTAGGGCTGCCCTGTTATCTGTTTTTCCCCACCAGCGAGTTTCCTCCTGCTCTCCATCTTGTCAGTACCCTGGTTATAGATTGGTGGGGTACATTAGCATGTGGAGAACTCATCAATTACTCAGGGAAGCCGGAGATCTCAGCAGGGGAGCATGGTGCCGACTCGGCAAGACCGCGCCTGTTTCCACGAGCTGCAGATATTTTGGAGGAAAGCAATTATGTTGGCTGCACTTCCCCCCCTGCTGCCTTTGTTTCATTTCTGGGGGTCGTCCACCTTTGTAAGAGCCGCAGGAGCTCATGTGGAGGAGGGGGGTGGGAGTAATTCTTATTTACACATCTTTCCTACGACAAGGAAATATTAGTTGAAGCACTCCTATGTAATGATATATATTTAATAACCAGGACCTCTCTTTTTTTTTTTTTTTTTGAGATGGCAGGATTTTGGGGTGTCAAGCAAAATCTGATTGTGAGCACTTGGTGGAAGGAGCGTGCGATCGCATAACATGGGTTGAGATTTGCTTTGCCTCCCATCCAGCCCACAGATGAAGCTGAGGTCGCACAAACATTTCAACTGGTTCTCCACTCCACAGAGCGCCAGTCTTCAGCGGCAACAAACATTCAATTCATGCTGGCGCTGAGCGGAAATATGCGTCGGAATGCAGCCCTAATCAATTCAAGCAAACCAGGTCAGTGGCACATCCTGTTTGGGCAATTGAGGGATAAATGTCCACGATGTGGTTGGACAGCGACAAGAGTTAAACAAATGCCATCAGAAATGGCCTAGTGTGGTCCATTTCATATGGCAGGGGCTCTTCCTGACGTTCCCGGCACAAATGGCTACATTCATAGAGCTCTTTTGAAAAGCTTTACCACCAACCGGTTAAAAGAAAGCCTCGGCGGTGACCTCGTGTCCCGTTAATTACAGCCAAACCCTTTCCTCAAAAACTAGCCCTGATCTATGCCGTGTTTGTGTAAAATATGCAAAGGAGCCATCACTTTTAAAGCCTTTATTATTCATCCAGAAACATCCGGTACTTTTTGTTTTGGCAGCAGAATTCTCATAGGTCTTCAAACGCAGGCGCAAAAGCAAAGGTGATTAACGAGCACACGGAATGTGGCCCCTCGTGTCGTCTGTATACGTCCCACACTCGTTAATAAGGACGAATATTTGGATTGTGGTGCCATGAGCGGACAGTGGGCGCGCGGAGCGGAACTAAATCCTAAAGGCGCAGTCCAGATGCCGTCCAGATGTTTTGTCATTCTGTCCCTGAAGCCTACTGAACTCGAGGCTCGTTGCTTTTTAGTGCACCCTCGGCCAGGGAACAGCGGCTCTGTTCAACACCGCGTGCATACCAGGCTTTAAACAAAGCATACGCTCTTCTCAAACCAAGTTCCTCATTTTCCGACTGGTGAACGCTTCTCTTCCTCGTTTCATTTCACCTGCGGTCTTTATTTGTCGATCAGTAGAGGAACTGGCTTATATTTCTTCCTCTTTTCGTCAGCATGACATTTTTATCCTAGGTAGTCACATGCTGATCCTTCAGGCTGACCCTTGTTCAATGTTTTCAGGCAAAATTGTGTTGATGCCACCAGGTTATATTTGGATAGAAGTGTATTTACTGTCCACACAACCCGTTTTGAATTGATGTGTGAATGGGGTGTGGGTGTGGCTGCATTGAGGCTTTTGTAACCACATGATCCTCAGTGAAGGTTGATAGGCCCCCACCTACACTCGAGCAAAAGAAAAAAGATCACTCTCACTAAAGATGATTGAGGAGGGTACAGAAGGCGTAGTCCTGTGCAATTTGTATTGCTGTGGCCTTCGGTCAAAACCGTGCACAAGAGGGCTCCGTTCAGTTTTAGTTGCGTACAGACCCCTCCTCCTCTTTTTTTCCCCCGCTCGTCCAGACTAGTGTCACGTTTCCAAAAGGTGGATCAGCCCCTCCACCTCACATGGAGTTCAGCACATTACAGCCCATTAAGCTGTCTCGCTCTCAGTGGGGGCTTTTTTGCCGGCGCTCTGATTTATTCCCTGAATCCGAACTCGCCACAAACGCCGAGCACCACATATTGTTTTACTCTTTCATCATTAAATCTGTTGTCTATCCTCTATAAAAGAGCTGGGATTTACCTCGGTTTTCCAAGAAGATTTAACACAACTCACAACACTTTGGTCTGACTATTATCCCCCCCTCCCCCTTTGAAGCTTTCCACATTTTGGTTCTTTACCTGGAATTGAACTAGACTCCATTGGGATTTCTACAATTCAATTTAAAGAATATGAAGGTGTAAATTTATTCTTTTTATTTTATTATATTATTATATTATATTATTTTATTGGGATGGCTGTGGCTCAGTTGGTAGAGCGGGTTGTCCACTAATCCACTAATCGTAGGGTTGGTGGTTCGAATCCCGGCCCGGGTGATCCCATGCCGAAGTGTCCTTGGGCAAGACACTGAACCCTAAGTTGCCTCCAATGGCAAGCTAGCACCTTGCATGGAAGCTCTGCTACCATTGGTGTGTGAGTGTGCTCTCGCTTTGGATAAAAGCGTCTAATAAATTAATAAATATATTATAACACAAAGGCTAAGCAGATATTTCTTGGTTGTATATCTATTCACCCCCCCCAATCCCCCACAGGTCAGTATTTTGCGGCAGGTCTTCAAGGACATGTCTATCAGCTTTGCACATCTGGATCCTGATAGTTGTTCCACATTCTTCTTGGTCAAATTGCTCCAGCTCTGTCAAATTGGATGGTTCAGTTCGACGCTAAGGTTTGATCAGCAAAATCTTCTCCGCCATAATAGCTTGTCCTTTTTTTTTTTTAACCAGATGTTCCACTTATGTTAAATGTCCAGCTGTTTTCCAAGAGACATGGCTTGGCAAAGTACTTATGTTCATGTTAATACAAATGGCATCCAGCACCTGGGGGCTTTCTGACGTATCCAAGTCTCTGCCAGTCCTGCCATTGCTGAGCAGTAAATTGGTAACACTTGAAATAGCAGTGAAGATCCACAACCTACAGGTTATGCTCAAGATGTATGTTTTTTTTTTACCACTGCATTACCACCCACTTTGTTACATATTGCTTCCTTATTGATCAGCGTATGTGATATTTGCGAGGTTTACCGAGGAGTGCCGAATACATTGATCGTTCCCAGTCACAGTGTGAGTGAAAGTGGTGTTTGCGGAATCACAATGGCTCTTTGTGGCAGATTCTCTCCACGCTCGACTGTTGGCTCCAGGACAACATGTGACCCTTCTTCCATTTGGGTCATATCACCCAATTTGTTTTGTTTTTTTTTTAACACACAGCCACGGTTTTGTTCCAGGAGGAATTCTGGCGACAGGGGAGGCTGACCAGGGCTTGATCTGGGGTCCAGGCATGGCTTTGATGAGCCTCTTCATTGGCCCCTTAGCCACAAAGTCGATGCGGTATTTTAAGAATGTCTTCTGAAAAATCATTCACAAGGATGCCTTTGTTGTGCTGGAAAACAGCCAGTTCTCCTTTAGGGGATGCTCGTGCTGGAATGACAGGCTTGACTGGATTTTAATTTGGTGTCTTGGTACCTATAATTTCAAAGGCGTCTTAGAAATGTGATAATTCTGATATCACATGGGTATGTATATTTAACTGCGTAAATCTGATGGATTTATCCGTGCTCAGGTGCTAAAGCGTTAATTAAACCATGTCCGTATGAGTGTGCTTTTAAAAAAAAATAAACAACAGCCTGTTTGTTCATTTTTTGAGGCAAATTACCGAAAGTCTGATGTTGTTTAAGGTGATTTATGGTCTGCATTTATGCCGTTCTTGGAATCTGTAAACAACGGATTAATTAAATCCTATATTAATGATCACAGATTTTTTATTGATTGATTTTAGTGTGTTTTGACTTCTTTCTCATTGAACTGGAGTGGAATTAAAAAGTCAAGTCATCGTTACGTCTCAAACAAACACGAGCCTTTTTTCTGTAGCTCTGTATATCCGTGCAGGACATTAACGCACCCCACCTCGATGACAATGATTCGGTGGATTATTTTGGTAAGGAGCTCATTATTTATTTTTTTTTTGCATCTACATTGACTATCAGTAACTATGGTCACAATCCAGTCAGCGCTACTCTGCAACCTTCACCCAATCCTCTTAGGACGAGGCCCGCGTTGCCTGGGTAACTCCACAACTACTTTCGTCTGGTAGGATATCCTCCCTTCACTATCTTTGTCTTTTGTGCATGGCAAAGCCTTGTCCCTTTTGAAATATACCCCCCCCCCCCCTCTTTTTTATGGCTCCTCCAGCAGTCGCAGGGTTAATGTTTAGGCTGCAGCAGTTGGAGGAGAATGAGAGAGGTGGAGGTGGGAGGTGTGTGTGTGTGTGTGTGGGGGGGGGGGGTGTCGTGGCCCACAGCTGTCGTACTGCACTCGGGTTTGTACAGATAGGACGCCTGCTTCAGTCTCCACGGAACAATGGGAGTACACGGGAACCACCACAGCCAGCCTGGAGAAACTCGCCCAGGTTTCAGAATGAGGGAGAGACACGTGTAGGGAAGGTCTATGGAGGGCCGTGTCTAATATGACGTTGCAAGGGCATATGAGGCACGTATATTGTTTCTCGGTCTCATTTGTCCTACTTGGCTTGTCGACAGGTTCCTGGGATGATCTGACTAGCTGTGCAGGTATAGTAAACTTTAGCACGGGCTTAAAGATTTTTTCCCCCACCCCCCTCTGTTCTCTTATAAAGACATTTTTATATTTTAGAGACACCAAAACGTTGTAAAACAAAGCAGCGTAAGATAGTAGGATGTTTATAAAGTGAGTTTCAAAGTTAACGTGAAGCATTATTAAAACGTTTTGATGTCTTTTCCAGCTTTACTGAACGAAGATGAAAGCATCAGGGTCTGCACTGAGCGTTTTAATGTTAAAGACTTGAAGTTGTGCAGCTTTCCACATGATCAACTGTCAGTTGAATTCTTTCTGAATTGCTCCTCTGTGTGCACTACAGAAGTAATATCAGAGTTCATCAGTTTGTGGACCACTCTACTTTTGGCAAGGCGGATCACCCGACTCGTCCAAAACGGCAGTCGTTCACAGTCAGACAGCAGCAAATTAACAGCTTAATTCACACCTCACCTTCAGCTGCTTTCATCGTTTCTTTCCACACGCTCTCAGCCACCTTTGAAAGAGCAAGGCGTCCCGGTTACTTGTCTTCCCTGCTGTGCGTTGTGGTAATTTCGTGGTCTTTGGAACAGACACAAATGGGGGATTTTAAAAGATGTGCTTTTGACAAGCGATGTGTGCTGCACTGTGGAGGACAGTCTGCGTTTATGTAGCTGCAGACTCGCCATTATCTCGCTTTAGCACTTGGGATGAGAGCAGAACATCGGGTCAGGGAGTGCATTCATTTCAGGCCCGTCACGGATGCATTAGCCCGCCGTTAAGTGGATAAAGCCATCTCGGAAATGGAAATTTTGATTGAACTGCATTATTGAAGGTATTCTAAATTTAATGTGAAGATCATGAATCTCGCACTACAGAGATCGGGTCTATCCCCAGAATAGCGCACATCAAAAGGAAAAAATAATGCCCCCCAGGGGGACTGGCGTGAGGCTTTTATGTTTGTTTTTCTCCTTAGATGGAAATGAGCAGCTGACGCTTCTCGTCTAATTCATTTAATTCAATGCATAACACGACCATCAAGTCCCTGTTCCGAAGCAATCGATCAGTTTATTAAACCATAAATCACCCAAAAATAGGTTAGATAATTTGGTAGTGCTTGGTGTGGCAGGGCTTTGTGCAGGGTGTGAATAATCAGAGACTGCCTCTGTGAACGGGGATGGGTTTGGTTCTTAACCCCTGGAGTGTGGGGGATGGAGGCAAGGTTTGGGGATCCCAGAGCCCCAGTTCTGTTTGATTGCCGTCTTGGTGGCTTTACATCACCCCTCCCAAGACTAGCGATTTTCTTTTTGCATTTCTTTTTTTATTATTATTTTTTTTATATATATATATCTCCTCTTGACACAGAATATTTGCATTAATTAAATCTGTACTGTCTTCCCTTAACAAAAGAAACTACATTTATCAATTTATCTACATCCATGTTCTCCATTACACTGTACATGTGTGAAATGATTCAAACCTATGTAGTATGCAAACTAAATATCCAATTTTGCTGAAATATTGAGATAGGTGGATCAGTTTGAATTTTTCTTCTATTTAAACCATGAAGCAATCATTTTACAGGACAAGATGTTTTTCCTTTGTGCTCGTCTTTTGTTTAGTACGTTCCCTTGTTTAGACCAAGGATACTGGATGTATTTGGTTTTAGAAAATAGCCTAACAGTATCATTAAAACTGTGTTATGAATGTGCTGCAGGTTTTTTTTAATGTTCCCCAGTGTCCAGATGGACCTTGAGATTTGTTGCCTGTGGTCTATTTTTTTTTTTTTTTTTTATACAGGGAAGGGGAATAAAATCAGTATTCTCTGCAACGTTAATCCTGAAACACCATCGTCCTCCATCTTGGATCCCCTTTTGAAAAACCAACACCATTCCCCTCTAAATCATATCAGCAAGTGTGCCGACATTCAGACATGTTGCATCCTCCACATTGTCAGATGAAAGCGTGTGTTTCTATTTGATGTCTCCCAAAGCTGCAGTGTCTAGCTGCCACACTTTACAAAGTCTGGTTTGTTGAGAGAAGCTCTGGTTTCCAGTGTTAGTCATGTTCAAGAGACTGTCCTTTAGCCATCATGCCAACCCGGTGACTCAGAAACAAAAAGGACATCATGGGAAAACAAACTCGCCATTTCTCTGTGTTCCAAATACAAACATCATCAATTCGGTTCGATTTTATTTGTGTAACGCTTTTCAGAATAGACATTGCCACAAAGCAACTTTACAGAAATCCGGATGTGGGTTTAGTTCCCTAACGAGGAAGCCAGAGGTCGACAGTGGTGTGGAAAGACTCCCGAGAAGACTCTAAAGGGGAAACTATGTTGGGTGACACCAGATCGTGCACTTATAAATCATTACAGTATACAGGTGGAGAGGAGTAAAGAGAAACCGTACTATGTTGAAAGGATGTTCTTTATGACAAGTCCTGGGATGAGCACAGGGCGGTCGTTATGATTGCAGCAGCAGCTCTTAGGAACGAAGTGAGATGAATGAAGTATGAGCCTTCTGGGATGATTTATAATTTTTATGGAAGTGCAGATCTTCAGATTATCCATCTTGGACCATCCAGAACAGCACTAGGAGGTGATATAAAAGTGAAGAACGGTAGTCTCTCGGCAGTGAAAGTTCAATAAACGTACTCCTTTGCAGATTAGTGAGCATAGGGGCCCTGTTAAGGCCACAGCACAATGTTTTATTGCGAAGTTTATTACTCGGTATATAGTAGGATTATGTGCTAGGAGCTTGCTAGTGCTGCCAAGAATCTTGTTAGCATGGAGCCTATAGTCTTCCCTTTGTTTGCACTAGGAATCTTGTCTCCCTCTTGTTGCTAGAGGTGTACGTGTTGTTCTAGCTAGTTCTGCTTGAGCACGTATAACTGCCAACTGTGAACTTTCACACTGATGAAGGCGTGTGCAGAGGGATCTATAGACCTATTTGAAGCACGAATGTAAGGTTCGGGGCAAGACGCAAACTAATCTCATTTAGTCCAGACAAGAGAAGGAGACTGACCCGCTTGTTTCCTGTTGGCTGCAAGTGAGCAAAGACCGAAGGTGTTAATGTAGTGATTGTAAGTGAATACACTCACCATCGTGACGTCAGTTGACTGGGGCCACATGATTGGCTAGTGTTGCTGTGATTGACAGGGGAGAGACAGTTTTGCCCTCTTGCATTCCTGGCCACGACAAGGAGTCGAACTCGTAATCTCCAGACGATAGAGCAGTAGGGAGCTCTTCCCTGTTCTTATGTGGGAGGACAAACATGTTTTTGTGTTATGAGATATGCTAATAAGTTTATAATGGTTCCTGATCAGGTTGTTAGTTTGTCTTCTGTAATTTATTTGAGAATGTATTTGGATGTATGGCTTGACCAATCACGACTCATGACAGGATAAAGAAATCTCTGAAGCCGAATGAATGAATGAGGTAACCTTTAGCCGTGTTGGTATTTCACAAACATCTTCCCTTCTTCTGTTATTCTTGAGCCGTTTGACGTATCAATCGATGACACCAAATCGAGGTTGCGTTTTCATGTGGA
The DNA here is from genome assembly GCA_022414735.1 of Noturus placidus. Lineage (NCBI taxonomy): Eukaryota > Metazoa > Chordata > Actinopteri > Siluriformes > Ictaluridae > Noturus > Noturus placidus. Next base: position 80,872 of record JAFFST010051940.1, read on the forward strand.
TGGAGATGTTTTCAAAAACGCTGTTCATGTGGACGTGAATTTCTTTTTGAAAGCGTAGGGTTAAAAACCACATTATACAATATCCAGATGTTTGGAGAGTGCCTGAGACATGGTTGCATTGTTGACTGTCTAATCGAAGGGTGAGGCTTTTATAATGATCTAATGTACACGTTGCTAAAAAATGCTGCTTTTCTGGTATTTGAGTGGTTAATGACCTCTGTGGAACTGGCTCTATGCATCAGCTGGTAGTTTTGGAGTAACGTTCTGCTGTACTGCATATGTGTACCTTATCTCGGCGCCTCTCGAGGAATCTCTTTTTGTGAAATCGATAAAGCATTTCATTTGTCATTACACTGGAAGTATATCTAGTAGTTCTGGGAAATTCTGTAATTGAAAAAAGAAAGAAAAAACTCCACAGATTGCTGTATGTAGAATCGTCTCTCAACCGAAACTTGAAATTAGACTATTTAGCCAGTGCCTCAGTGGGTTTGACTTACTCATGCGTAAGTTTTTCGTTCCTCGACAATGATTCATAGATGAAAAGAAAAGATGAGCAAGCCATGACACATGGGCATCTCAGATAAACTCCTGAGAATAGGCTTGACTTCCTGTGCAGCCAGACCCCCAGGAGCTCCACCAGGGATGCAGGAATGGGAGGAAAAACAACCCCAAAGGTATCTGATTATACATTTTCTGCATAAATCCTGAGTTGGAGCATTGTTGTGGTTTAACTGGTAACTACTGGTTAGCTTGCCTCACTAAACAATGGGTTTTCCCAATCCCGTGTTATGGAAGTCCAATAAAATAAGTCAGTACTTGAATGCCTAGGAGGAGTGACTTTATGTAGCCAAGGCTTTTATCTTCTCTAAATACTGTGTGGTGACGAAGCGTCGAGTTTGCGCCCTCGACAAAAATGCAGAAAAGTCTTTCACGTCTTATCACGTGTGGTGGTGTGGTCATGTTTAAAAAAAATAAATAAATCCAACATGATGACATTATATTTAAATTTTACTCAACCTGCTCGTCCATCATCAGGTCTGAAAGAAAGAAAAAAACCCTAGTACTTAATCTGCTTGTCCCGGACTAGCGATTTATCCACTCCTGGTGTTGTGTACTGCATTCGTAGTTTTAGTTGTATATCACACTTTGAATTCATAACCAATGATTTTGTATGATAGTTGCGTACAGAGCCAGGCTCTTTTTCTGTTAAGGTGTATTGATGTCAGGAGGTTTTGTGGGAAATCCCCAGCGTCAAACCAGCTGTATGCTAGCATAACACATGCTTACGTTTGGAAGCTCACGTTTGGAAGTTCACTATTAGGCTCTTTACCTCCTGTAATAACATCCCGTACACAACGGCATCTATATAACGTTTGTGTTTAATCTATATAAGGAAGATTATGTACAGTGTACCTCTGGTTTTAGTACCTTATACCCAGCAAGCTATGTTTATGGATTTAATACCTGGTGTATCTCAGTGCCTTAATAGTTGTGTGTAGCAAAGGCATTTTAGCTCTTGGTCAAAAGCAGATACAAAACAGCCACAACCTTTCAGTCTGCCAGTGCAGGGGAAAAAAAAGTGCTCAGGTCTGGGTGTTTTTTCAGCTTGGTGCTATATATAGTTCTTGGTCATGTATAATGTTTGCACAGCTTTTTAAATGGATGGCTACTGAAAAGTGCCATAGTGCTATTCCAGCTGCTTTGATAAACTGGAATCTATCAGTACTTAAGAGGGTTTTTTTTTGGAAAGAAAAGACAAGTGTAGAAAAGACAATCTGTATAGACGTGGGGCGGCTGTGGCTCAGTCGGTAGAGCGGGTTGTCCACTAATCCACTAATCGTAGGGTTGGTGGTTTGAATCCCAGCCCGGGTGATCCCATGCCGAAGTGTCCTTGGGCAAGACACTGAACCCTAAGTTTCCCCCAATGGCAAAGCTAGCACCTTGCATGGAAGCTCTGCTACCATTGGTGTGTGTGTGCTCTCATTAGTAAGTCGCTTGTAAATGTAAAAATATAAAAATGATATTTCTGTAAAGCTGCTTTGAGACAATGTCCATTGTAAAAAGCGCTATACAAATTGATAAATTATAAATTATTATTAGACGTCTTGCTGAAATCAGACTGTACACACCACCCAATGCCTACCGGTATATAATGCATCAAAAAACACTTGCACTTCATTTACAAAGGTATCGTAATGTCAATCGCCAAACTAGCGATGCAGCTTATTCTTGGGCAAAGCATTTTCATTATAAAAGCATGTTGTTGTTCATTAGGCCATTTTTATTGTAGGAACACACAGGACAAGGTGCCAAGTTCAACACTCGTTCACACCTAGGGGCAATTTAGAGTCACAGATCCACCTACTGGCAGGGAATCCAGAGAACCCAAAGGAAACCCACACGGAGCTTTTGTGGAGAATATGTGAAACTCTGCAATCCAAACTCTGTGAGATGGCAAGACTCCCCACTGTACCACCTCAAATACTAACGTTATTGCTGAATGTGTTAAGTGAATTAGGAAAGAAATTTCCTGTTCAGAATACTCTGATTTTAAATATATTCTAAGAAATAATCTGTCAGCTGTTTCTGTTTGAGCTTCAGACATTCCTACAAGCACATTCCCAAAGTGCTCTGATCCACTGTACTCCGCTCTCTGTGAATATCCGTGTCGACTTTGCATTTATTTATTTTTTTAATTATTATTATTATTTTATGAGAGGCGGATCCATTTAAATGAATTCACTGCGAGCACAAGCAAGCTGGCTCTACCGCGATCGAATGTGTCACTTTCAACGTTAAAAGCATCAATTATGAATGACTGGAATGAACGATCGATTTTTCAGATTGAGTTTTACAACAGGATAGCCGGAATGCCCGTATAATCCCAAGTGACTAGTAAAGGTCAAGGTTTTGGTAATGCAAGAATAGGAATGGATGGACTTTTGCATTCATGTAGGGCATGAGAAGGACGAGCAGTCTGAATGGATCCGATTCTTTGTTACAGGTAGCGACGGCACTCTGACACTTTGCACTCTGATGCTTCCACTGGCTAGTGACCTGGTCCACTCTGGTAGAAATTAAAATGCTGTCAAGTGAGGTCCTTGTTTCTGGAGCATAAGTAGGCCATGAGAAACGGGCTTCTGTGTCATGGTCACTAATGCCAGTTAAGCTGGAGTCAGGGGGTGGTGACATGACCGCGATCCAGTGGTGTGATTAGAACACTTAGTTTGGTTTAATCTCCTCTATTATTATAAAGCTGTAGCCAAAGCCTGGTCCATTAGTCCCAGTGAAATCCCAGCTGCCCCAAAGCCTTCACTTGCACACTAGTTTTGCATCAATCCTACACCTTTTTTCACACATTGCATTCCATTAGCAGCACGGAGGTATTTGGATTGCTGTAAAAGTCTTTCCTTTATTTACAGCAGTTATCGTTTTTCATTTGTTTAGTGTATGCACTAACAAAAGAACCCATGTGGCTTTGGTTTTGTCGCCAAACTAGCCTGCCAAGTCCTTGTCATTCACTGTTTCTCACAATTTTACCACCACTACTAGATCCAGTCGTGTATTCCACTCTTCGCGGTTTTTCGTTGCAGGTAAAGATGATGTCCGAGGAGACCCAACACCGAGCGCTTGAGGAGGACCTGGAGTCAGAGGAGGGTGATCTGGAATCCTATTTGGAGGAGGAGAGCAGCAGTGAGCTCCTGGAGCGTGTCCGAGAGCTTCAAGTGAGTCACACTTCTGCATTGTAAAGACACTGTGAGAACATTTCTACATCTTTCATCTCTGTTCAGTAACATAAAGAGTACCTTTTATTTTATTTTTTATCCAGGCTGAGAACTCGGCTCTTTCCCTCGCCAATGAGAGCCAGAGAGAAGCTTATGAAAGATGCCTCGACGAAGTGAGTTCAACCGGCCTGACTCGATATAGATAGGGAATTGTTTTATATCTTTTATTCCACAGTGTTCCCTGGTTTTAGATACTCTCAAGGTTTTGCACAATAACAAAAATAAATAAAATAATAATAAAAAGACGTTGTCCTTGAGCCTGATAGCATTCCCTTTTAATATACGTCAGTGTAGTATTTCTTTATTGCACAACAATGTCCTATGAATGTTGCTGGAGCTAAATTTATGGCAATGTAAATGACAATCTTTTCTTTTTCTTTTTAAACATTGATAGGTAGCCAATCATGTCGTCCAAGCCTTACTCAACCAAAAGGTAAAGCTTTAACACTCTTTTCATTTGTTTTAAAATGGTCCGCTTATATGCTGTGCATTGTTAAGGGCTACCCGTGTCTGTTTAAAACTATTGCCATGCTTCATTTTTTTTTTTTTTTTTAGTAAATGGGTGTGTTCACGTGCTTTTTTTCAGGATCTTCGGGAGGAGTGCATAAAGTTGAAAATGCGAGTGTTTGATTTGGAGAGGCAGAACAGAACACTGTGTGAGCTCCTCCAAGAGAAACTGCACAATCAGTCATGTGTACATCAGCAGGTACATTGTAATAATATACTAATATTTATAATAATGATACTATTTTGTAGTCGCTTTCTGAGGACTGTATTTAGACCCCCTATTATGTTTGTGTTTATTCTGTATGCCAAATTGAGGAAAATGTGCACTTTCCTGTTTACTTTAGTTGGGGGGGAGGGGAGTCGTTTCTGAGGGAGAAATAGAAAAGCTATGTACATCAGATATGAATTTTCCGGATATAAATCATACTGGGGGGTGCACTGTGGCTTGGTGGTTAGCACGTTCGCCTCACACCTCCAGGATCGGGGGTTCGAGTCCCGCCGGGGGGGCAGTGGTGGCTTGGCGGTTAAGGCTCTAGGTTAGTGATTGGAAGATCGGGGGTTCAAGCCCCAGCACGGCCAGGCTGCCACTGTTGGGCCTTTGAGCAAGGCCCTTAACCCTCTCTGCTCCAGGGGGCGCTGTATCATGGCTGACCCTGCGCTCCGACCTGGGATTATTACTGCAAAGAAAATAATTTCACTGTGCATATGTATATGTGATATAAATAAAGACTCATTATCATTCAATTAATAGACTGTTGTATAAAATAAATGTAGGTATTTCAGTGCCGAACTAACATTTCTTACTGACCTTTGAATTCAGACTGGGTCCTGCTTGGAACACATTTCTGAACTACAGCACACTGATGCAAACAAACAGATTGAATCTCAGAGGAATGCACAATCCAAGGTAAAAACAATCCATCAAACAAAACAGAAAGCATCCTAAAACATGGAACACCTGCTAAGTTAGTTTTCTGGCCAAGGTTTAAATGTAGAAGTGCCAACAATGCATTTTGTTTCAACTGTATTTCACTTCACTATATTTAGTGCAAGGTAAAGTATTTTGGAAATGTAACCTTCTTTCTTTCAAACGTTTGTCTTACTCTAAAGGGAAATGGAGAGTGTGCACAAACTTGCTTTTCTGAAACCCAAAGCTCCACCACCTCCATGGACGCCTTATCTCCTTTTCTGCGAAAGAAAGCACATATTTTGGAGGTCCTGCGCAAGCTTGAGGAGACTGATCCTCTACGTTACCACCGTTCTTCTGGCATCTCTTCCCTCTGTGAATATAGCCAAGCTCTGGTCTCTAAGGACACCGTATTGGCTTGCAGAGACAACTCGCCCAGGTGCAATGCGACTAAAACGCATTGTCCCCATCCCTGTTCAGATGTTTGTATTTGTATCAATGGAGCAGAGCACAATAGTGTAAAGTGTGGAAGCTGTAACACATGCTTGATTCTATCCAATAAGGACTCGATCAGTCTAGCCAACAGTAGCCACAATTGCTGCACTTCAAATGCTATCACTGTTGACAACCTCAACCTGGCTCCGCCTGAATTTCATAAGAACCAAGATTCGCAGAGTCATGTGAAGCCTACTAAGGGTACTAGTGAACTCCTAGTAATCAGGCAGTCTGACGATTTGTCTGTTCTTCCGACAGAAAAAGGTCTTGAACCACCCAGTGAACTTTTGTCAACAGAAGCCCCTGACGCTTACTCTAGCATGGCCGTACCTGAAAGAGACCATAATAGAGTGCCTGATCATGCACCAGCTAATTCCCTTGTATTGTCAGAGAAAGAGACACGAGATAAAAATATAATATCAGATGCATTTTTGAACTCCCAATTATCAAAAAGTGGCAGCACTACCAGTGAACAGATTAGTCATGAGAGTACAGATGATACAAGTACTCTGGAAACAGACATTAAGCACTTAAAAACTGTATCATCACAGAAGCTTGAAAAAGTCACAGATGGCGAAGAATTTCTGCAGAAAAATGATACTGATGTCCAGCCGGTCACCTCCAAGTTACCTAATCTTGGTCTGAAGGACAGCCTGCAAGACAAGTACAGTGAGGTAGAAAGTAGTGAATCTGTCCATAAAGGGCTGTTGTTTTCTCCCAATGAGAATCACACAGCATCAAGAGTACTAGATGAGATATGTGTCCCTGTGAAGGACGGCAGAGAACAAGATCTTCAGGCTGATGGATCTAAACTTGTGAACCCCAACCAGGTATCTATAAGAGAGGTTAAGTCCTCCCCATCAAAGCTGCTCAAGTTTCTCAAGATTCCCACCCTTGGGGAACGTGCACCAGTAGCCAGTCCTCCCCGTCTCAGCCCTCAGCTAACACGCAGCTCAAAGATCCCTTGTCGCAGTAACAACTATGAGGTGCAACATTCACCAGTCGCTATGCGCAAAGCAGCCACAGCAGAAAGGCAAAAACAGTTACCTTGTCCCAAACCTGAGCCTCATCCGTCCACACATTCTGCTCCAACCTCTCCACCTCTGTCTGAAGATCCACCTCCAGTGGTGCCGAAAGAGCTTAACTGTGGCATACCTAAAAGCAGTCGAGGAGCCAAACCTACACAAACTGCTCCCTCACAAAAGACACCCCAGAAAATACCACACTATGAAAATATTCCCGATCTCTCCAATTCCAGTAGCTCAGACATATCCCAGGTTCTTGGAGAGGTGAGCTCTGCTCTCCGTTATGCCAGCTCTAACACAGAAAAAGTTAAAGGAAAGATAGGAAGCCTTGGTCTAGAGAGACCCACAAGTTTCAAATCTCAAAGGGACACTTCTCTAGGCTCTGACTTCTCGGACCAAGAAGAGAGTCCAGAAAGCCCTGTATGGCATAAGCAGGCGAACCACCGAAGTTTGCCTACTCAGTCATCTTCACAGAAGTCACAGTTGAGTGGCATGAGGTCCAGAAGCCAAGAGAAAAATGAGTTGGTAAAAGACCACATACAAAGTGTGGGATCACCCATCAAAAAGAATGAGCCACCACCCATTCCCAAGAAGACCGGGGTGGGCAGACACTCAGGTGAATCCAGTCATTCCTTTAAAGAAAGACTAGCTGCACTTGGCAAGCTGAGGAACCCAGAAGAACCAGCTTGCTCCCAGGCGATTGAGAAAAAAGAAATGCCTCCACAAACCAGTGGCAAAAGCAAAGCCACTGACTATAAAACTGAAGAAAATAAGCTTTTAAAAAGTACAGATTGTGTTGAAGAAAAGTCACATGTTTCAGGAAATACAGACAGTGCTGTCTCAAAGCTTTCTGAACAAGGCATCAAATTAATACCTGCAAGCTCTACAATCTCTAAGCTGGAAAGTGAATCATCTAGAATGTCCCTTGCAAAACCTGAAAGCCCTAAATCTAAAATGCCCGCACTGTCTACCAACTTAGAAGCTGCACAAGCTTTGCGTAGCTATGCTAAAAGTGCAACACCACATAGTCTTTCGTACAGTGGGAAAAACCTCTCCAGTCCCCACAGTAGCAGCCCTAACAGGATTCCACTAAAATCTCCCACTAAAACTGTACCTCCATCTTTTACTCGAGATGCGAAACCAACCCAGGAGCTTCCAAGATACTTGTCCAAATCCGAAGACAGAAGCCAATCCCGAGCCAGTAAGAAGAAAAACTCCTTCGTGGAGAGCCTTCCTCCTCCACCTCCAAGGCCTACAGATTCGGTTGAAGAAAAGAGACACTCAGCACCAAGCCCTCAGTCCTCTATTGAGCAAAAGGTCATGAAGGGCATTGAGGAAAATATGCTGAAGCTTCAGGAACAGGACAAGAGTCAAGTACCTGAAGTTAAACAGAAGGCATCCAGTGGAATTGCCAACTGGTTTGGCTTGCGGAAAAGTAAGCTGCCAGCTCTGAATCGGAAACCCGAGGCTTCAAAATGCAAAGATGATAAGAGAGAATGGAAACTTAATATCTCAGGGGGAAAGGATAGTAAAGTGGCCACTAAAAAGCCCGAGAGCGAGAGCTTGAACATATCCATGTTAATGGAAAAAGCGGAGGGGCTACACAAAGCCCTGGAAGAGGAGCGTGCCTATGTGAACGGTGTTGCTATGGACCGACAGGGAAAGGGACATTCCTGTGAGGTGGTGATGGACCAAGCTCAGGGGCAGCTGTCTGTAATGTACCGGGGTGTGCCATCAGACAATTTCATGCAGCAGCTGCTTAACCGGTATGTGTGATGTGGAAATTTCATACATTTCTACTTTCGTATTCAGTCATGCATCCAGCTTCCTCACTTAGTCATACATCCCTGCATGTGCACCTACTGACTAAGAGTGTGTAATATAAATAATATTTCAAACCTGATTTGAGTAATTAATGCATTTTATTTTATTTTTTAATAAAAGGGTGGATGGAACGGATGTCGGAGGCATCGGTGTGGCTCATCGACGCTTATCATTTGATTGTAAAACCAGGCCTGTCTTCAGCCATCATAGCACAAGCGGAGTTTGTCAGACCAGAAGTAGTGAGGACATGGAAAAGGTAAAGTCGTAACGGCTTGTTTCGTCACTACCGGCAACTGAATTGTACACCTTTTATCCTAATCATTAGAGTAATCATGCTGACTTATGCGATTTGTCCCAGGCTGCGTCATTAATGACTAAAGTGGAAGGTGTATCCGATGAGAACCTGGCTGATTCAATTCACCACGAGCACTTTGCAGGTAGGAACGCTGACTGATGCCACAGTCACTTACCACACCAAGATGACGTATTTGATGAATGGGTTAGCGCATGACCTCATAAACAGGCCTGGACCTGATCGTCCAGTACAAGGTTGCTTTGACATGTTCCTTCCTGTGGCTTTTACGACGAGTCACACCTGCAGAGCAGTAACGTCCCAACATGTGATTTCACTCTGATTTGACTTTAAGAGCCACTTTATATTTATATCTCAGATACATGAAGTCTTTACCATTTCTGTGGACTTCACATTTACATATATGATTAATGTGGACTAACTTTAGCAGTTGCCGTATTGATATCATACCAAGTGTTTAGCATCTAGTTGAATTATTTATATATATTTTTTATATATACAGGCTCTGGAATTTTCACACACACCCTGGACAGTGGTATTGGCACATTTCCTCTTCCTGACTACAGTGTGAATGCTGGATGTAAAAGTGTCCCCAAAGGGAAGGCCCAAGGGGAGAACGATCCTTCCTTTCCTCAGGGAAGACATGGCTCAGGGATTAAAATTCCCCACAAGGCCTGGACTTTGGAAAGAGAGCTGTCCTCTTTAGAGGAAGATTACATCATGGGACAGAAAATGGATGGCACACCGCTGGAGGGCAAACTTGCACCGAACCAAGTTGCTGACACCAGTCAAGAAGGTACTGATATTTGTTTGTGAATTGTTTTTTTTTGCCTTTGGCGAAGATTTAACAAGTTTACAATACACTGGATGATGATTATTGCATTTGCCCCACTTGTCCACTTTTCCTTTGTTACTTATGACCAACTACACACATGGTCACATTATACTCAGTCAGAAGAATTTGGTCAGAAGTTGCTTGTTAATGTTCTATAACGTCTGACAGTAGTGCCAACTACAAGGCAAATTCCAGGCTTTTTTTTTTTTTTCAAACAGATTTTCTTACACCACCTTCGTGTTTTATTCCTTACTTATTTACATGAAATGTTCAATACAAGTTTTAATCCCCAAATATTGTGTGTTATATATATATATATATATATATATATATATATATATATATATATATATATATATATGCCTTTCAACTACATTTGACGAGTTATGGAACATCTTTTATATTTTAAGGTGCCAATGTCTGTGGCGGACCTGTAAGATCTGGCTCCACAAAGAACTGGACATTCCCCAACCTCAAAGCATCAACAGAGCCGTCTGATGTTTATCTTGGATTAGAAGAAACCTTAGATTCAGTGAACCAGAAGAGTTCGTTTAGGCGGGTGAGTCTGCTATTTAAGCACATAGATGGCACCAAGGGTGGAAAATGCTTGTCATAGTTTGATACGATTCTATACTATATTATACTCGTCTTATTCTGTGGTTATTTACGCTTTACTCGGGTGCTATTGAAATTGAATACTTTACTTTTCTCAATTACATTTCCAAAGAAAAATGACACATACATTTTACTCCTTACATTTTTATTAAGACCTTCATATACTCAAAAGTCTCTTCTCTCATCCAGTCAATGTTTGCTATACATATAGTACGCTATACATAAAAGTTCCTCAGTGTGGAAAAAAAACCCCTGAGGAATCATGCTAATTCATCATCTGCGAATATCTCATGTTGCACAGTGGAGTCGGTGCGATAGATTATCTGTGTTTTTTGAACATGTATAAGCCACTTGACTTAGACATATTCATAAGACTTCCATGTGGAAATTGAGGACGAGCGTCCCTGGCATATCTCGGTAAAATGTTTCAACATGCTGGAGTATGTGATGGCTCGTATAAAATGTCGTCTTTGCCTCCCTAGAAGGCATCCATTTTGGGAAAAAAAATCTCTCTCTCTCTCTCTCTCTCTCTCTCTCTCTCTATATATATATATATATATATATATATATATATATAGATTATAAATAAATTTGATTTTTTTTTAATTGTTCGTGTATTTATTTATTTTCTTGTCAGTACCAAAAAAGTTAGACTAGTATTGATTCCAGTAGCTAATAAGTCAAATTGTATATAATGGTAAATATTGGTTATTTACTTAATATTTTACTTCTGATTAACTCATTGTCATTCAGTTCATTCATATAAAACATAAGATGTAGATCTTTTTCATTTTTTAATGCACTTAAAAGTAGCAACTTTTTCCTTTTACTTGAGCACGTTTGTGTCCGGATGCGTCCACCTTTTAATTGAGATTTTGACTTTGACGACATTTAAGATTTTAACACATTTATCTATACTTCAATATCATTCCTCAATATTTGTTCCAGCCCTGGATGGCATCATATCAACACTGCAATCACTGTATATGTCATACCTCGTGCATGCCGACCTAATGGTTCGCAGGAATGGAAATATTTTTTCTGGCATCTCACTAATTACATTGTTAAGTAAAATTTTCATTTGATTTATGCCACATGTACAGCGTTCAAAGACTAGTGATGTCCCATTCAGGCGTGACGGTGACCCCAGGAGTCTTCCACAGCCGACTCAGGTGCGCAGAAGCAAGGCACATGCTCCTGTCAACCCAGACCTGGGAAGAGAACCTGGGTTAGAGCTGGTGAGAGAGAGGCCTGATGACACAATTTCTCCTGGCCACCCCCAGGTCCTAGAGACCCCTGAATCCCTTAGTGACTCTCTCTATGACAGCCTGTCCTCCTGCGGTAGCCAAGGCTGAGAGGGAGCACCAGTAGCTGAGTGGATGGGAATTTACTGACCTTCAGGTACCAACTTTTTTTCTACACCTTAACGTTATCATTAACCTGAAGCTGGACACTCGCAGGACAGAATGCTTTTGGCACCAGAATACATCCACTATGTGTTCTTGCAAGAAGTCACCTTTTTATCTGAGAATTTCTCCTGGACAAAAGCCAGCGAAGCATGGAAGCGTGTGTGGTGGATTTGAGCGATTCACTGAATTTCTATGCTTGTGTCACGTTTTTATAACAATCGTACACTGCATTCGTTCCGATTCAGGAATAGCAGAGTAGACATGTCGGCTTTCTTTCATTGAATTGTTTGTAATGATTGGACACTCATTACAAGTCTTCCATTTTAAAAAAAACAAAACAAAAAAAAATCTCAATGTTTTCTAATTTGTCTCTACATGTACATCAGCGCACATCTTTCGTTAACATAGTTGTGTAAAGTTATTGCAAAGTGAACCGTGTATATGTATGTGATTTTTTTTTTTAAATGTTATTATTTTTTGTTCATAATTTAATATGCATATTTTTATGTAAAAAGGAAAAGAAAAAATATTCATTTGTGTACAATTTGAATTAGACACTGACTTCCATTGAGTCCATTATATGTTAGGTGTCAAAAACTTGTAGCAATAATAAAAGTACTATCCGTGTGTGAGAGCGCTACAGTGTTTTACAGTGAATTTTACTTTGCAAGTATTTATTTAATTTTCTTTACAAGTGTGTGGTAAGACAAGACCACATTTTGCTGGTTACTTTTTAGCATTTTTTGCTCAATGTTCTGGCCTGGCTGTATACGTTTCTGTTCATCACTATGAAGTCCTCAACAGGGCATTTCACTTAAAAAAAAAAATACAGTGCCTTGCGAAAGTATTCGGCCCCCTTGAACTGTTCGACTTTTTGCCACATTTCAGGCCTC
>JAFFST010051940.1:95462-106275 GCA_022414735.1 Noturus placidus
TATATATATATATATATATATATATATATATATATATATATATATATATATATATATAAAATTATTTTCCTATTAAAGAACGCCCCTTTGTGTTTTCATCCTTACAGTCTGGCATTTCAGTCCAACAAAGAATGCATTTTTAAATTTTTTTTGGTCTGAATACTACATTTGGTAGCAATACTATTTAAAGGCCTGTATTGTTAAGGTGCCAAACTGGAATTAAATCTGGCCGAACTTTAATAGAGATGTGAGTCCCTAAGGTTTTTATTTATTTATTTATTTTTAAACAAAGTCCCGTTGTTAATTAATTCAGAACCTCAAGGAAATAATTCTCAACACCAGTAAACACAGTGTTGGACTGCAGTGTGGAAAAATAAAATCCAACAATTCACAAAAGGCTTGTGCTGCCAAATATTATGTGCAGTGTGTTGACGTAACGGCTGATTTCTTTTTTTTAACTGAGAAACAGTCAAGTATGGACAAGTCTGCTTAAGGCTTAAAGGTATTAGCACATGATACACTTATGGGAACTTGTCATTTCTTGCTGTTTTTTAGTTGGTTGGTATGCACACGCCATTTGTTTACGAGTGGAAAAACACCGCTAAAAAGAATTTTTGAGAATTGCATGGCACAACGCGTTAATTGGTCGACCATAAAAATAATACAACCATATAAATACAGTTTATTAGGAACACCCTTTCATGCGATCATCTAGTTAGCCAATCATGTGACAGCAGCGCAATGCCTAAAATCTCGCATATACAGGTCAAGAGCTTCAGACTTCTTCGAGCTGCCAGGAAGGCTACATTAACTACTTTTTACAACCATGGTGAGCAGAAAGGCATCTCAGAGTAAACGTGTCAAACCTTGAGGTGGATGGTCTACAATCGGGTCAGACTCCTACCAGCCAAGAACAGGAATCTGAATTTACAGTGGAAACAGACTCCTCAAAACTGGACAGTTGAAGATTGCCTGATGTTTTCCCAATCTTCATGGAAATTGGATAATTGAGCGTGCATACCTAATAAAGTGGCCAGTGAGTGTATATATACTTCGTTAAACACTTCTTAATAAGACGTATTCTAATAAGGCACAGGTTGATATTTAGTGTTTTTTTTGGCAGTATGTACATATCCTTTAATCACCATTTATCATTAATGTGATCATTTTATGTTTACCTGCGTACTCTTTCTAGCTTCACGGCTTGGATAAAAACACGGACTTTTTAAAGATAGAGAAACAAATAAGGCCAATTTATCCTAAAGGTGGAAAAAATGTAAGACGTGCTTTGCTGCTGATTAGACACAAATATGTGTGTTGATGCAGTGTTCTTGTAGCACCTGCGTCACGGATCATAGCACTGCTATAGAACCCGAGCAAGACTTGATCACTTGAACTTTACAGACCGCATTTCACCAACTGCATGGCCCTGTAGGGTCCTTCTGTATAACATCAAGAAAATCTGACACTATCTCACTGATCAGGCCACACAGCTTCTAGTCCAGGCTCGTTATCTCAAAACTGGACTGCACCTCACTACTCTCGGGCCTCCCAGCCAGCTCCATCAAACCCTTTTAGATGATTCAGCAGCATGGCTTGTTTTCAACCAGCCCAAAACCACCCATGTCACACCCCTCTCCATCTCCCTTCACTGGATTCCTGTAGCTGCTCGTATCAAATTTAAGACCTTGTTTGGAACAGCACCCTCCTACCTCAACACTCTCCATGACGTTTATGTTCCTTCACGCAACCTGCGATCCCTGGTAGTGTCTACTCAGCGAGCCCCCTTTAGAGAACTTCCGACCTCAATCCAGACCACAGAATCAATCACTATCTTCATAAAAAAATGTTAAAAGACGTCTAAAGACCCACCTCTTCTGTGAACACCCGCCTAACCCCTAACATGTCCCCTGATTCCCCTCTTAAAAAAAGAAATCTGCACTTACACCTCTACTATATGCATTTTTCTAGACCTCAATTTAAAATCTTGTATGCACGCACTACTTTTATGGTTCTCCGCTTGATATCGCTTTGCTTGTATTTCCTCATTTCTAAGTGGCTTTGGATAAAAGCTAAATGAATGTAAATGTAATGGCTCTTCGGCGATGTGCAGTAGAGCAGATGAAAACAGAAAAACTATGCCGCTAATAAAGATTAATTTAATTGTAGTGTGGTGAAGTCCAACCCACAGTCACAGTTTAGTATATTTGTAAATTGCCTCCACTTTTCGTTACTGAAAATTATACAATAATATACTCTTAAAGTAAAAATATCAACTGCGGTATAGCATTTATTTATTTATTCATTTAAGAAATAAAAGCTGATCTTGACTGTGGGCATCATCGGGCAAACTCAGTTCCTCAGCCCAAGGCGATGAAGTGAAGCATCTCATCGTCATCCACACGCTCCCATCAATACAGCACTGGACCTGCACAGAGGTGAAATGTTTCTTAATTAAGAGGACTAATATTTATAATTATCATTACATTTAAGGTTCATATAATTCCTAAGTAAAGGCCAAAAGTATTTGGTCTCAAAAGCATTTCATTCTGTAATGAACATACACACAGGTTATAAAGTGCTTTATGGAATTTATTCATTCCTGATTATACTTATAATAACATGCAACCTAAACCTCATAAATAAAATTCGGATGTGAGACCGGAGTACTTTAAGAGTGTTTTTTGAACATAAGTTTATGTAACGATGGGTACTTTGATATTTTGCAACCAAAAGACATCTTTTGAGCAAGAATGTGCAGTGGTTTGAGTTCGTACTGTGTGGTACGCACATGCTGCCAAGCAAAATGGCTAAACATTTTTGTTCCGTTTGCAAATATTACATGGTTGCTTACACGGATTGTTCGATTTTGGATTTTCTGGCTGCGTTTCTTGTTTGCACACTCTTATCAAAGCGGCTGCAGGAACACATCTCGGACGAAATTCACAGAGCTGTTGGGTGATCTGCATGAGAGCTCCTGGACAGAATTTCAAGATGTTCAAATGTACATGGGAAATTGCAGTAAAGCTGGTTTAAGAATGACCTCCGATCACTGCAAATCAGCACGCAGAAATCTGTGCGATTAGTCTCAAAAAGCCATCGCGTCGGATGTCCTACAGAGACGCGTGATTTGTCGTACATTGTCGCTGGTGGATCTTGGGGTTTTTTTTTACGTTCAGTTAAAGCAAGTGTTTCAGATCCGGGGATCCTCTGGTGTCTGTGAAACATCAGCAAGCATGTCAAGCAATGGAAGTGCTCTCTAGGTGAAATGGATGGCATGCTCTATCTCTCCTGTTAATCACAGTGACACTAGCCAATTGTGAGCTTATGTATGTGGAAGAGGGCAGATAGCACTTTCCTCCAAAGTGTGTTACACTGCCCTGCATGAGCAGTTCAAAGATGTTGCCTGGCTTTAAAGGTCTCAAGAGGCTTCACGTGTTAGCCTTCACCCTCCCTAATTGGTCTACGGAGTAAAAGGATAAACAGCACTTTCTATGCCATGCTTTTACTGACCAGAGACCGCTGCCTACACCCTCGTCTTCTAGTGGTTCACAATTTCTAAGGTTCGCTTCGTTCACGTCTGAGATCCGTTCCGCTTCGGTGAATTAGCTTCGCTATTTGCTGATGTTGAAACCTCCGTGTTAATGTGAGGCCATTTACAGTTTGCTCTAATGCAGACTGGCTTGAGTTGCACATTCTGCCTTATGGAGAATGTCAACAAAAGTCACAAATTCTTCACAGTGTCACATATGGAGAACAGCTTATGTCCTAAACCTACCTCACCCACCGAGACACGGGCAGCTGGTATGATGATGATGATGATGATGGTGGTTCCTCATGGAGTTCACTTTCTGGAAAGATCAGGATCCAGGGCGAGGGTCTTGAGGACATCTCAGCCCTGATAGAACACATAATATTCATATAACAAAGCAAACCAGACGTACAGTCTAAGCACTGGTGAAAACCCACTTGAAGAAAGACGGGAAAGAGGAAGGGTGGGAAAATGGAGTTGGGAACAAAGACACTGAACCCCAAGTTGCTCCTGATGGCAAGTTAGCGCCTTGCATGGCAGTTCTGCTCCCATTGGTGTGTGAGTGTGTGTGTGTGTGTGAATGGGTGAATGAGACACAGTGTAAAGCGCTTTGGATAAAAGCGCTATATAAGTGCGCCATTAAGAAAGAATACAGATCGTACAACAATAAACTTCAGTTTTCATTTGTTTGAGAAGCTGGTACACTACAAATAGCATAACAGAGTAATTGTAAATGACATCCTTGCTTCAGGGCTTATCTCTCTTTACAATTCATTTCTCATTTCATCTAGTTCAGTAACGACATACAGTCTTATACACTGTGTGATCAAACATGCCTCTTATCCCGTTATGAAGCATGACAGCACGGAAGAGCTTCACATTCTGCTGCTAGCAGCTTCCTCATGACACAAGTAATCGAGAATAGGCTGTACTTGTGAGAACCAACCTATCCTGGATTACTTGAACCAGGCAGAAGCCAAACACCGTGCTAACAAAGACGCAGTGGGGGGAAAAAACTCTAGTAGAAATCACCACAAGTAAAGTTGCTTATTTGCTGAAAATAAAAAGAAACAAATCTTTTGACAATGTACATATCTTACACATTCACAAATATAGAAGCATTATGCTTCCGGTACATCTACATCCAAGATCGCTGTTCGTGTAAATTAGCAAGCGTAGGTTTGAAACTTTAAGTGGGCTAGTACATTTGCATTTACATTTATCCAAAGCGACTTACAAATGAGAGATACATGCAAAGTATCTTTGTATGGCTAAGCCCTCCCTCTATTTCTAGAAAAAGAATAGATTAAATAGATTACAGTAAAGCTCGATTTCTGACATGCACATGGCCGTACATCCAAATGGATTGCTGTTTTTAAATGCATTATTTATTTATTTATTTATACTTTTGTGGAACCAGGAGCAACAGCACCACCCACAGTCAAAAGTAAAAAAAAAATGCACAGAATGGGATGAATTCATGAAACTGGGGCTGATTTGATAAGGACGGCTGTGGCTCAGTCGGTAGAATGGGTTGTCCACTAACCGTGGGGTTGGTGGTTCGAATCCCGGCCCGGGTGATCCCATGCCGAAGTGTCCTTGGGCAAGACACTGAACCCTAAGTTGCCCCCGATGGCAAGCTAGCACCTAGCATGGCAGCTCTGCTACCATTGGTGTGTGAATGTGCTCTCATTAGTAAGTCGCTTGTAAATGTAAAATGATATTTCTGTAAAGCTGCTTTGAGACAATGTCCATTTTAAAAATTGATTAATTATTATTATTATTTCTTTCAAGCCGAAACTGTAGTTGTTTGTGTGTACTGGGGTTAATTTATTTAAAAAAAAAAAAACTCCGCTGACACATCCATACCACATCATCAGGTAGATGATGTCATTAAAAAAAATGAATTAAAAAGTTAATTTGACATTTAATTGAAGGTGCCTCCTCTGTTTTATGTATTGTTTCATTTGACTTTTATGTCATTATTTTAAAGTTCAATTGCCTTATTGGCTTTTGTTGAAATTTTCTACATTTCATTTTATTATATTTCTATTTATATCCCACTCATTTTTGTACTTATGTTTTCTTCGTCTTTGTATTTTATCCCTGTGCATTCCAATGAATTACTGATCATCAGGTTTATTACTTAATTGTACAGCACTCTGAGCTGCTACATGTATTATTATCTCTTAGACTTTCTTAGCCTTCTCATTCAATATCGTAAGCCTTATTTGAATTGCACAAATGTACGCTTATATATATATATATATATATATATATATATATATATATATATATATATATATATATTATATATATAAACCTAACTGCTTTAGGTCCCAAGAGGTTCAGTTATTCATCTTGAAGCACTGCTGTAAATGATTGGAAAAGAGGAACAGGAACATTTGGTCGTTTGATCGCTAGGGGGCGCACACTGTCCACTTTTTCATTCAGGGAGGGAAAACGAACCCCCATTTCACAGCCCGTTAGTGACTGTGCTATAAAAATACAGAAGAAAATATTCATAATTTAGCAGTCTTCCAGGTCTCACTTAAACACCACCATTTTCTTATGAAGTCCTACATGCAGTATGTCCACAGACACAAAGCAAAGATAATTGATTAATAACCTTATTGGGAAGATTAGCTCCATGTTAGCGCTGATACTTGTGCAGATTTAAAGCTACAAAGTAAATGTAATCAGGAGTTTTCCCTTATAAAAGCTAAAAGTTTCGTATTTGATATCTGAGTTATCAGTGTATAAGGAGATGATACATTAACATTATAACATCGTGTTATGGTAAAACATCCAACCAGTCTTATGGTATTAGCACTATATCTCTCCTGTTTTTTTTGTGGGGGGCGGGGGGGGGGGTTTGGGGGGGAAAGAGGGGTGGAGGAATATTATCACACATCCTGGTTTAAATACTTAATCTGTTACACTAGTGTTCGTTTTACGCTATCCATAAATATTCATTAACAAGTTAATTATTTTCTGTTTCATGGCTCGACTCTTGTACACTACACTATAAGCAGCTGGAGCCTTTCTGTAAAATTCTGTACAATTTCTAATTGCAAGTTTAATAAACTATCCCCGAAGCCCAATTTATTTAGTGCAGTAAGTCGGAATTTCCAGTTGACTTTGTCGAAGGCTTTCTCTGCAACGAGTATTACAGTAGCTGATTCCACATTTGTATGTGATGTATAGCGTAACAAGTCGAAAAGTCTGGCATGTTAGTGGCTCTTTGTCTGCCTTTAATGAGGCCTGATTGATCTGGGTGGCTTAGTCAAAGAATAACAGTTTTAATTCTAGCAGCTAGAGTTTTGCTTCTAATTTCGGTCTCTGTGCTGAGTGATAATGGGTGATAACTGGAGGGTAATTCATCAGAATGAATACAACCGCCTAATAATAACACTGTTGAGTGACATGTCAAATGACATACCTTAAGCAAACTCCGCACTAGCGTCTCATCCAGGTTCATGACCAGACTCATTTATCTGGGATCTGCAAACAAGATGAAAGCATCAGAGGTCAGTATCAGGAACTCCTCAAACATTTCTAATATCACTGCTCTATATATATGATGAATGCTTGGGGATTTGTGAAGTGTTTTCATCCACAAACATGCTGTTTCTGATCAATCTGATAACTACGTTTACATGCACACCAATGATCCAAAATACACCAGTTAATCAGAATTATCATGATACGACTAAGATCTTTGGTCGACCTACATTTCAAATGACTGAGGTTTGGAAATATAAACACGCTGGTGACTCCAGGATATTTGCGATATTTTGTGGCATGTTTTGTGGCGAAGATGATGTCTTGTTCAGCTTCATACAGCGCAAGAAGCGGATAAACATATAGGGGGCATTCGACATTGCAATAGAGTCAGACTACACTGGAGTCTATGAAAACAGCACTATAAATAGACCAGTTTGTTATACAACTCATTAGTTTGTTCTAGTTTCGTATAACTTACTTGCAGCATGGTAGACATGGCTATGATGGTGTAAAATGATTCGCGTGCATAAGGGATTATGCATTCTCTGTACGGTTAATCTACTGGATTTATTTCAGTAAGCGAAAGGAATGTTGCAGATTAGAAAGGATCTGCTCATCAGTTTAAAAAAAAAAAAAAAGGAGTCATAAGATCTCATCATGCAAATTAGCAACCAGAAGAAGCGCTTATTTTCTGTGTTCGCCTTTATTTACACATTCAGCGGGCCACTCAGTACAGACACGAGCCAGTTCTTGCGGTCACAAAAAGCCTGTTGTTCTTAATTACACAACGTGCGAGTATTTGCGATCAAGGTACAAATTTGCTTTTCTGCTTATGATGAAATCCATGAAAGCCTGAATCTATGAGGATGCTTCCAACCAGATTCCTCGACAAAAAAAAGTTAAGAAGAAAAGCATTAAATACTAATTAGTACAAAACATGTAATTAGCTGCATTCTTTTATTTTTCAGCTGTGCTTAATGATACATGATAGTGATACATTTGGCAATTTGGGAAGCTTTTTCCAGTCCCATAGCAACAGCTTTCTCTCTTTCTGATGGACCTGAAGCCCAGGATCTTCATTCAGAACTTGCATGTGAACGGATGATTAAATTGTGTTACCTTGTCAGCAGTATCGCGATCCGTAAGAGGGACATCATGTGGCATCTACCGCTGGGCATCCTGAGCTTGAAGGCTTCAGTAAAAGATGTTTTGTCTTCAGGAATCTGAACTCAAGGAAATGTTCACCTGATCCACCAGAAAACAAAGAAGGACGCAAAATAGCTTAGAGACAATTCATACCACGGCGCTGTTGAATTTTCCGTCCAGATTGGTCAAATCGCAGGTCTAATGAGCTTGTTTTAATATTACCGTTTCCACACATGCTCCACATGAACAGCTTCAGAACGTGCAATTGTTGATGTGGTTGAAGTTTTATAAAATTTAAGAGAGAGAAAGAAAAGACGGCCGGTGAGGGAACGACTGTTTATATCTGTTTATACCCGTAGCTTTAAGTGATAACAGGAGCTAACTTGTCTTGTCGTTCCACAACATTAAACATAACTATAAATGTTAAATGAATACAAAATGCCATCCTGTAATTAACACAAATGATTAGCAGTGACAAATCACAATAAAATATTTAAGTTGTTGGAAAATGATCAACTTCGGCATAGTAAAAACAACTCTGTGGGTCGCTTCACAACACCTCGTCATTGATTATTTTCTCATAACATCACACCCTGCCGTGTTTTATTCCTTACACGAGCTCGTATGTTGCATGTGGGTGAGCTGCAGCCATTTCACTGCTAATTATGTTACATCAAATGACATTAGGCATAAATGAATAACGAGATTTACCGTGATCCCTTTTAAACCCGCCGCCAATCCGTAGCTAAACGTGACGAAAGGTGCGTGAGAGTGTCAGGCCGGGCGTTTAAACGTATTACTACAATCTAATGAGGACCTTCGAAGACAATGTTTCGGTGGGTATTTCAAAAACACTTGGCTATCGCAAAACACTATCAGCATGTGCGCTTAAATCAAATGGGAAATTTTCATTCTTGCACTTCAACCTTAAAAAAACAAACAAACAAAAAAAAAACCTTGTGTTTGTGTTTACCAGCACTTCTTAGCTAGTTCACTACTTCAAATAAACACTGGTAAAGAAAGACATATGTATGGTCTGGTCTGATCCAGAACTGGAACGACGACACAAGTTTTATTCTTTTCAATCAGTCAAAATCGTCCCCAGTGCTTTGCGTCCCCTCTCCTGCACAGAAACTCTAAAAATCTGTTTTAAATGAGGTTGCTGGCTATGGCTAGTGTATGTTATATAATCACAGAGGGTGGGAAAGCCCACACATGTCAGATGCAGCTTCAGTGCAAAACACACACACAAACGCTCACACAAACACTCCCGCCATTTCATCACAGGAGAGTCTGGCAGGAACGAGCCTGTGCAGTGCATATGCCACAAACCCAGAGCTCGCAGGTGCAGAAATAAGAGTCATATTTCATACAGTAATGTCGGTGACAGACCTTCAGATGCATTATGGATGGCTTATGTCAATTTAAGAGCTCTGGCTTATCTACGTTTGCATCAATGCACATGCGTTTTAGATTACATGGGAGGTTTGAAGAAAAAAAAGAAAAAAATCCAACAAAGAAAGACAGAAAGAAAAAAAAGAAGAAAAAAAAGAAAAAAAACTCTGCAAAGTGCCCTGAATATCAAACAGTTCCATCTCTGGGGAAATCTCTTTGCACAGCAATCTACTGCTGCAAGCACATATTTGTTTATTTATTTATTTTTTTTTAAACTTCAATATTCAGATATAATTCAAGATAATGAGTTGGATATAACAGCAAAGAGCCTTGTTCATCCCTCTCTCCCTCTCGTTCTCTTTGGGGTGTTTATATAGCCGTAGGAATCATCTTATGTAACACATTAGCAGAGTGTGTAGGCTTCTGTGTAGCCGGATGAAGGGAAAATGGCCCCCTGCATCACCGCTTACTGCTCATTTGTCCATCTCTACACTCATTGATAAAGCACCAAAGAAATGGTGGAATATACATGAGTCCGTAATCACCTTTATCTACGATTCTTGATTGGTTTGATATACGCAGATGAGACTAGTATTGCACAATCATTAGGACCAACGTAAGGGAAGGGAGGAGGGGTTTTGGACCTATTAAGGTTTTTCTGCAACTAGATTTGAGTAATCTACGGCAAAAACAACTCTAATGAACAAATCCCCCCAAAAACTCATCACACCAAGTGTCAATAAGATAAGATAAGATAAGATAAACTTTACTGATCCCACAATGGGGAAATTCCCTTGTCAGGAATTGAATCAGGTCAAATTAAGAAAAAATATAAAACAACATAAAAAAAAGTCCCATCTAAGCTGCGAACAAATATATATTTGTCTCACACAGCTGTAATTATCAGCATGGATATGTTTACTATAAATTAAAGCTATTCCCAACAGCATTTAAACCCCAAAACCAACAAATCTAACAAAACTGTTATTGTATGCACCTCGGTATGAATATTAAAAATGTAAATGATAAAATGAAATACTATATGTAATGATGGAGTAGTGTTAATATCATCCTGTAATACCATAATCCAAGAGTCTCTTGTAACTTATTACTTTCATAAGATATTTTAGTGAGTGCTGTTTACAATACAACAGAGAATAGCTTCAACTACGCTGCATTTGCTGTGTATCACATTAACACAACATGATTGTGATACACACCCCCCCCCCCCCC
>JAFFST010051940.1:110106-120740 GCA_022414735.1 Noturus placidus
CAGCTAACGTGTGTGTGGTTCACCGCGACACATCGCATTGGCTCGGCTGGCAATCGTTTTCGCACTCTTTCCTTTTCTAGCTCAAACGCACAGGTTAAGAAAGCGGTTGCTGGCTGAAGTGCTGTTTTGTGAAAACATTATCATCATTCGTATTATTTACAGCATGCAGGCGAAAGCCGGGTTATATCTGGGTGACATTTTGCTTCACAACACAAGGAGGAAAAACAATACGTCACATCAGAGATTTAGGCTATACAATGCAAACGATAATATAGTCTGGGAAAGGAAAACAACAACAACAACCCCAGCAATATAACAAACACGTCATGTGCAATGATTTAGCAAGAAGCTAAATAAACTCTGAGATCAAATGAAAACTCGTAAGCTAATTGTGTATAATTTGCAGTATCAGATCTGTATTGTTATTACTGCTTCATATTCATACTCCTAAACTAGTTTATCAGAAGATTGATTGTTTCGTGTTGAGCAAAAGCATGCCGAGAAACAAACGGTAAACAACTCTGAGCGCGCGCGCGCGAGTGCTGCATGACAGCTCGCTTCACTGGCAAACCCAGTTACACACAAACTACAGCCGAACGAAGCTGTCACCACACACACACACACGAAACAATGTCGCCTAAAAGCATTCATAATTAATGTACACGGTTCCGGTTGTGCCCACGCGGTTTCAGCGTGTTGTCAGTGCACGCGCGTGGACGTCCTACCTGTTTCCGACGCCTGCTTCACGTCCCTCGCGCCTCTGCACTTGTACCATAGCTGAACTTTCCCAATCCTCCGATCCTTCTCTTCTCCGTGCAAACTCAGCAGGTCAGCATATTCAACTACATCAAGTCATGAACGTTATTCAGAGTGTGGGGGGAAAACCCCACTCATCTCCGGACCGTAAACATAACACTAGCAAAAAAAAAAATAAAAAAAAAAAATATATATATATATCATGAAAAAATACAGACATATAGATATTTATTTATTTATTTATAACTACGTATTTACGCGTTCCCGCCTTGTCTTCTGGTCCTTACGGGAGGGGCCCAACACTTTGTCTCTTATCAGCTAAGCATTCTCTTGGCTGCGCGTCCCGGTTGTGCGTGTTAGCGCGGGGTGTATTTATTTCTGCGCCAGAGTCGAGTCCGCTCCGACAACATGGAGAATCCGAGCAAAAGAAGGAAAACAAGCGAGGACATGGGGCAAGGCGGCCGGTTTCAAGTTCCCCTTACTACACATAAACAACCTGCGCCCTGGGCGCTGTCCGGACCCCGGGATTCAGCGCACACGGCTCGAGCGCGTTCGGTGTGTGAATCTGCGCGGAACGGAAGTGAACAAAGCGACAAGAAAACGGAATCATGCGATTTATTCAGCCATTGTTTTGCTCTCGTCGGGCTTTCAGAGGGCGCCTTGAAACCGCTGCTCGTTTCGGATTGGATGTCCGGGAAGTGGGAGTAGCTGAAGCATTCTTCTCCGCTGCGCGCGCTCCACATTGAAAACATTCCAGCGCTCGCGCGGCTGACGATCACACAGTGCACGTTACAACCACCTCATTAAGCTGAATATGAACGCAATTATGAGCAGGGTCTCATTCTTCGATTTACAGTAGCACGTGCACTGTTTTTATTTAACAAACTTGGCTTTTACATGGTCAAATCGTCCTATCATCATCACCATTGTTGTTGTTGTTCTTCCCTTCTTATTATTAATATTTCTGTTATTATAATATTCTGCTTGTAGTAGTAGGCTAGTTGCTATTGTTGTTCTTCTTCTTATGATTATTAAAGTTCAGTGGTGGCTCAATGGTTAAAGGCTTAAAGACTAACACTGTTGGGCCCTTGAGCAAGGCCCTTAACCTTATCTGCTCCAGCGATGCTGTATCATGGCTGACCCCTGACCCTAACAAGCTGGGATATGTTAAGAAAAGAATGTCACTGTAGTGAAATGTATATGTGACAAATAAAGGCTTTGTCCGTTATTGTTTTCTGGCTGTTGTAGTTGTAGCAGTAGCAGTGCTGTTCTTGTTGTTGTTTTTCTTCTTCATACTATTATTATTATTATTATTATTATTATTATTATTATTATTATTATTATTATTATTATTATAATAAGTAGTATTAATTCATCTTCAGTACCTGCTTTATTCTGGTCAGGGTCGAGGTGGAAGAATGGTAGAGAGCAGGCAAGGGTACGATTGCATTTGCAGAATATCTTATCTGGTCCTTGATGCATGATGAATGGTCACATTGCTGTTTTACTCTCATAGTTGCTCTATAGTTATTAGTTATATAGATTTATATGAGCTATATATGATTCATTAAGCCTGCTTGAAGTGTATAATAAATGTATTTTGATGCATACTTATTAGTATAAATTTTATACAGTATAATCTTCTTTTTCTTGTTGTTGTTGTTGTATTGTATTATATCGATCCTGTATATTAGTATTAGCATTGTTCCTGTTGTTCAAAACGGTTGTTACATAGATTTCTTGATGGAGATTTATAGCTTTATTGTTTTTGTTCTCATTTCATATTTTTATTTTATTATTTGCATAATTTGTAATGTATCAGCCACAGGTGATCCTAAATTTTGAATGAATTTGGATTGTACTGGCAACAGTAAGTAGCTACTATAATAATAATAATAATAATAATAATAATAATAATAATAATAATAAGTTGGGGCGCACGGTGGCTTAGTGGTTAGCACGTTCGCCTAACTGTGATTGTAGGCACAGACCTAGTGGCCTTGCAAATCCCAACTGCGACGACGACAGGGCTCAGTGGATGGGGCTCGCCCAGGATCAGCAGACCTTGGCAGATCGTTGTGGTCTGTGCTGGCCACTCTGGCCGGCGAAGACAGACCGGATAAAGGATAAAGGAGGAAAGTTACAAAAGTGCGTAGGATGAATTAGAATGAAGGTGACATCCTTCTGGATGATATAATGAATCGTGTTTTGTTTAGATTTTTATTCGCGGCCAATAAATATTGTTGTCAAATGTGTGTACCAAATTACATTTTACACCATTGATATAATCCATATACGTCATATACGCCATACACGTCATATACGCCATATACATCATATACGATAACTGAAGAGTTTTGCATTGTGTTGACTTTGTCGTTTGCTTTCTAAAAAAATGAGTTGAGAGAAAATAAACAAAACAATGAAAAGTTGGATTGAAAACTCATTACGTGTGGGAGTGGTACATTTGCTCAGTTAATTTATGTAAGCTATTCATGAGACATTGGATGGTTTATATTACATTAGTCATATTAAGAAAACTCAGCCTAGATAATAAACTCAGAAGTCAAAGTTATGGGTTAATGAATCAAGACACGATTAATACGCTACAGATAATAATGCAGTTAATAAATTACAGCATTTTTTTTTACCTTTATAACTGGTGACTTTGCTGAACACAGAGGTGTGGAATCAAGTCACAAATACAGTCAGGCTATTTGATGAAACTGTATGTACATAGAGGACGCATTAAATGTGAAGTGAATTTTCTCATTTGTCATTTGCAAGATTATAAAAAAGTGCTGCAGCTTGTATAAACACTTGAGTGTAATATTTACACTGTATTAACAAGGTAAGATGATAGCGTGGAGACTGAAAAGGAAGCTGAGCGAAGATGCATAGAAAGAGTGGCAGGCTTTAAGCTTGAAGAAAGCTGCAAATCTATTCCTGAAGAAGTCCCAGCTGGAGCCAATTCTATACCACAAAGCTGAGATGTAAACAAGCATTGGAGCAGTGTCTACATTCCTCGTGGAAGCCGCGCAGACTCGTAGCTAAAATTATTGTGAGCAGAATTCCAAAACATGCTCTTTTTTTTGTTGTTTTTTTTTCAGAAAAAAAATCCTCTTTAGGGCAGAAGAAAGGACATTGGCTTGCAAAACAGCTCTTGTTTTGATATTACTATTGAATGCATGAAGAGCAGGACTGTGCATGGCAATGGTGTAGAAACAATATAAAAGAAAGTACTGTGGGTGCATTGAATATGTAACTTGCAACAGATCTGAATGAAGTGTACCACTAATTAAATGTCACCTTTAAAGCCTTATTTTCCCAATACTTACTGTATAAACAAAAATGGGGAAAGAAACTCAGCAGGATGGTAGGAAAAGCAGCAGTGGGTTCTATCGGTCTAGAAGTTCTCTATCTGTTCATGATTAGTTTTGCTTGTGATGATAGGATGATATGTTGGGTGGATGTATAAATTGCTACTACGGCTCTAAAGACTATCTTTATAGTACTGACTCATATTTGTCCATTTACTTGATCTCTACAAGAGAGAGAGATCGAGAGAGAGATCAAGAGAGAGAGAGAAAGAGAGAGAGAGAGAGCAGAATGTACAGACTGGCTTGAACTGACTTTGGTAAGGCAAATAATGATTCTTTACAACCGTGGTGAACAGAAAACCATCTCACCCTGCACTACATGTTGAACCTTGAGGTGGTTTATGTACAACAGCAGAAGACCACATCAGGTTCCACGCCTGTCAGCCAAGAACAGGAATTTTAGCTTATCATGGGCGCAGACTCACCCAAACTGGACAGCTGAAGACTGGAAAAATATTTTTTCCTCTAATCTTTAACTGTCCAGTTTCGACGAGTCTTCTTCCCATGATAACCTAAAATTCCTGTTCTTGGCTGACAGGCGTGGAACCTGATGTGGTCTTCTGCTGTTGTTGCCTGTTGTCTTGTGTGTTATGAGATGCTTTTCTGCTCACCACGGGTGTAAACAGTGCTTATGTGAGTTACTATAGACTTCCTGTCAGCTCAGACCAGTCTGGTCATTCTCCTCTTATCTCTCACAGGTCAACAAGGTGTTTCAGCTTGCAGACCCTCTGCACACAGGATGGTTTTTCACACCATTCTGTGTAAACTCTAGAGACTGTCGTGTGTGAAAATCCCAGGAGATCAACAGTTTAAGAAATACTCAAACCAGCCTTTCTGGAACCAACATTCATGCTACGTTCAAAGTCACAGAGATCATACTTTTCTTCATTCTGATGTTTGATGCTTGATGCCTGACAGTGTATCTGCATGTTTGTTTGCATTGCGCTGCTGCCAAATGACTGGCTGATTACATAACTGCATAAATGTGCAGGTGTACAGGTGTTCCTCATAAAGTGGGTGGTGAGTTGAGGCTGGGACAAAATAGTGTGAAACACTGAGAGTGAAAAACAAGGTCAAATTCACATTTAGTAACTGATACTTAGTATATATATATACACACACATATATACACATATATACATATACACACACACACATATATACACATATATACATATACACTCACACATATATACACATATACACACACACATATACATTATATATATATATATATATATATATATATATATATATATATATATAGATAGATAGATAGATAGATAGATAGAGAGAGAGAGAGACAGAGAGAGAGAGAGAGAGAGAGAGAGAGAGAGAGAGTAATTGAACTGAAAATGCAACTTATAATGATTTCTCCCTTTCAAAATTATTTAACTCCTTCATGATGAGCATCTTTAGTACTTAGTAGAGCACCCTTTTGCTGTTATGACCTGCAGCAAACGTGATGCAGACCTTCTGGCAGCATTCCTGAGGAATCTTATCCCATTCATCATGAGTAATGGCCTCCAGTTCAGTAATATTCTAGAGTTTGCGTGATGCAACCGCCTTCTTCAAATCTCACCAGAGATATTCGATAGGGTTCAAGTCGGGTGACTGTGATAGCCCTGTAAAATCTTCCAGGACTTCTTGTTCTGCAACCAAGCCTTGGTGGAATATGAGGTATGCTTGGGATCATTGTCCTGTTGAAAAGTCCCAATGATGCCCAAGCTTCAGCTTCCTCACAGACAGCATGTTTTCTCCGAGGATTTCCTGATTTTTCAATGAATCCATCTCGCCTTCCACACGCTGCAGGTTTCCAGTGCCAGAGGATGCAAAGCAGCCCCAGAGCATCACCGAGCCACCACTATGCTTGACTGTGGACAGAGTGTTCTTTCTACATTTTTCTTCCTCCAGACATACCACTGATCCGTCGTGCTGAATAGTTCCAGTTTTGTTTCATCGCTCCACGGAACAGAATCCAAAATCTTCTGGGCTTATTTATATGATTTTGAGTGACTTTTCTTGTGCTTTTGGGTCAGTAGCGGTGCACGTCTTGGAGTTCTGGCATGGAAACCTTCTGCGTTTAGTACACGCCTTACTGTGTTCACTGAAACATCAGTGTCTGTTCCCACCAAGTCTTGCTCAGGTCTTTTGCAGTCACTCGAGGGTTTTGCACAACCTGCCTTCTCAGAAATCTGCTTGCAGCCATTGATAGCTTCCTTTTTCTGCCCTGTCCAGGTATTTCATACATTTTCTACCCCTAGTCAGTTCAGATATTTAATGTGTTCCAGCTCAAGTGCACCTGCTGCAACTAATAAAGCTCTTGATTAGCTGCATCAGGTGTGCTTCAGACAACACCTGCTTTGTGCTGTTGTGAATTCTGTTCAGCAGGTTGAATTATTTTGAAACTGCAGAAGTCATTACAAGTTGCATATTCAGGTGAATTTGGGGAAACCACCGGAAACATTCATTATGTTGAACTATTTCAATTGCTTTTGCTTGAGTTGTTCATTGCAAACTTTCAAACAATCAAAGTGGATGACAGTAAGTGATATAAATCACATAAATGACAGTGCAATTAATTAGGAATACAGATCACTTTAGGAATATATCCTGAATTAGTTTATTCAAACTTATTTTTTTGCCGACAAGTAAACGTACTTGTTTAAACAGCCTCACTGCACTTAGAAAACATTTGAAAGCCATAATCATTATCTATGCACTTGGCAGAAGACTTCAGAAAAATTTATATACACTGCTCAAAAAAATAAAGGGAATATAGTGTTCCCTTTATTTTTTGCGCAGTGTATAATGAATGGTAAAACCAATCTGATATACAATGCTCAAAAAAATAAAGGGAACACGGTGCTCCCTTTATTTTTTTGAGCATTATATTAAAAGACCAAATGGGTGATTTCATTTTTATGCATGGGTTTCCTCCTGGTTTCTTCCCATCTCCAAAAACAAACAAACAAATAAATAAATGCCAGTGGATGGATTGGCTATTCTAAGTTACCCCTATATGTGATGAATATGTGAATGAATGTGTGCTCAGTGCCTTGAGATGGATTGGCATCTCATCCGGAGTGAATTCCCATCTTGCATCTAGTATTCAGACTCTGGATTCACGGTGACCCTGAGAAGGAGAAAACGCTTACTGCAGATGAATAAATAAATAAGTTATTATTGTGGTACAGAGGATGTTTTTTTGTGTGTAGCCCATGACACTCGTATAATCAGTTATCAGTATATGAGGTGATTTTATTTATTTATTTCCTTTGTGCTGAAACATGTGCAGCATCATGTACACAAAAATAAGAGGAGAAACATGAATATTCACATATTCTAGTTAGCTTTACTGGGTTACCTGGTGAATATAATACCAGATGGCATTCATAAAAGTGAAACATATTTGAACATGGATATACATACACGTGAATGTAATGTTCAGATAAAAAAGAAAGTCTCTCTTCGTGTGAGCCAGGGGATGAAAAACGAGCCTGAAGAATCTATTTGTTTTGCGTGTAGGTTGTATAATAAAACTGCTTCTCTCTTGAACTATTTAACAGGATATGAGCTCAACTAACAAAATCCCACCTTGATCTGAGCAGCCTCAATGTCCTTCATGACCTGCACCTAACACGACCCACATTAAGCAAAGTACAGGCTGGATTGGCCAAATCTGAGGTTTGTGCAGGGCCCAGACTCAAATCTGCAGCCATGTGACTTACAAGAAGGGGAAGAAGACCCCCTCCCACTCCCCATCTCCCTCTCTCGCCATCTCTCTCTGAGAGGGCTCTTTTTCCAGGAAAGGGGCCCGGTAGACAGGCGCATTCAGGGGCCTGCGCCGGGGAGAGCCTGGCTCATTGAGAAAAACAACAACACTGAGGGGAGGTGGGAAGACTCTCCTTCCTTGCATAAGAGGAGAGAGAGAGAGAGAGAGAGAACTACCAACCATTTAACCCACTGCCACCAGGCTGAAAACCCGTCTGTCTACTCTACACACAGCGCCACACCCTACAGTGAGGTTCAGTGAATTTCCCCAGCTGTATCTGTGAGATCTTTAGACAGAAGTGTCAAAAGCAAGACAGTGTATAATATGAGTCTTTCATAAAAACAAAGTACTTGGCATGTATTTATACAGCAGGCGTATGCAGGAACGTATTCAGGCCCGGCTAAGCATAGGTGACACATTTTGTGATCACTGAGGCCTACTGTGAGTGTAAGCATGTTTATATATCTTGGTGGGGACGAAATGTCTTCACATGGATATTAATATTTGATGGTTTGACCTTGTAGGGACCATTTGGCTGGTCCCCAGGAAGAAATCTGCATTAAAATTTTTTTTAAATTAGAGCCAAAATGTTTTGTTAACTGAGAATAAGGTTAGGTTTGTATTTAGGTGTAGGCATAGCATTAATTAGCTGTGTGTGTGTGTGTGTGTGTGTGTGTTTTAAATCATCGCTGACACTTGGGTGCCACCTTGTGGCATTAGACAGAAACTGAGTTTAAACTGTTATTTGAATTAATTATATTCACTATCAAGGCCATGACATGGAAGACCAAATCAGTAAAACTGTTTCTAAATTATTATTTTGTGCGTGTTTGCTTTTATAGATCTGTGTTTACTTTGCTTTCCTGAAATGCAGCCTGGAGGTTGTGAGCGTCGATTAAAACTCCGGTCCAAACACATTTAAGTGCAGCTCCTCTCCAAACAAGAACAATTAAGATGTTAATGTAATCTTTAATTATTATGCAGGCCAAGTTTTGAGTTCAGTTTAGTTTTTTTTTCATTCATTTGTACGTTTATTTGTTCATCCATCCATCCATTTTCTACACCGCTTATCCTAGAGCCTGGAGCCTATCATAGGGAGCATTGGGCACATGGTGGGGTGCACCCTGGATGGTGTGCCAGTCTATCACAGGGCATAATCACATACACACCCAATCAGTCTAACATGCGTGTCTTTGGACTGGGGGAGGAAACCGGAGTACCTGGAGGAAACCCCGGCAGCACGTGGAGAACATGCAAAATCCGCACACACAGGGTAGTGGTGGGAATCGAACCCCCAGCCCTGAAGGTGTGAGGCGAACATACCCTTATTTAGTCATCAATATATTCATGAATAAGGAGCCCGGGCTCAATAAACTCATAATCAGCTCCCGGTAATTAATCAACCCTCTCATGTTTTCTGTGGACTGTTAGAGCTGTGAAATTGACCAAATTGCACATCTCTTATCACAATTCTACTGGCAGTTCAATATTATGGAGTGTCTCTCTGTGAGAACTGGCAGAATGAAGTAATGATGCATCATCAACTGTGTAATGAAACGTATGGTTTTTATTTATTTATTTCTCCCCAATTTGGTCACCTCCCGATTCCCACTCAATTTTCCCCATAGTTTAATTTCTTTCACGTTCTTACATTCTAGATTCATTGCAAAAATATTTCAAGCCTCCCCCCCTTTAATCTCGATGATCACAACTTGCATCTGACGGAAATCAAAAATCCAGTATTTCAATATTAGAATCAAAAATTTATAATACAGAAATGTGTTAAAAAGCCTAATTGACGACAAATGCTGCTGCATGTTAAAATATATAAATGTTTGATGATAATGGTTGGTACCATTACTATACAATCCACTGACAAGAATAGACAATTTATATGAAAAGATCATTTGACTTAAATTTTTATTTAATTTATTTTTTTTACCATTAACAGAATAGAGGCAAAGTCTTAAGTCAATTTATACAGCATTGTTTAAATGCATAAAACCCAAGACATTCAGCAGCTGAGCGAAAATGTGGGCACACAGCTGAAAGAAACAGCTTTAAATCAAACATTTACACAGGACAAAGGCAAATTGTACAAACATGGCTTCATCAACTCATATCATGCACAAGATTGTAATAAATTAGTCGAGAGAGCATACTTTATAAGAATGGAATAAAAGACAAAGCAAAGCACTCAGAGAAGAATGGGGGGAACCTATTAATTATGATTTAAACTATACTTGTAAAAATGTAAGGAAATACCATTTATATAATAATAATAATGGTTTTGAAACAATCCATTAAATGCACCCAAATTTCACAATAAATGGCAACAGACTTCATTTTAAGTACAACATTTTAGTCTTGGGAAGAAACAAAAAGAATCTTTTGCTTTGCATTTGATTCAGGGATTTAGGTGAAAGATAACGCACACGAGATCCTTGTGTGGTACTGTATTATAGTCTCACAGTACCAGTGATGTTACCAGAGCCATTGATCTGCTAATTTTATTTAGACCAAATTGTTCTGGGACTGTCCCTGTTCTCTCAGAGTCAAAACATCTGGAGAATCCATAATCCCTCCTTCTCAGAGGAATATGAAGGAGGCCGGTGGGTGGGTATGCTACAACTGTATAATTACCCAACAATAATCTCGTTAATAACTGCTCATTTATACAGTGCGCAAACAAACACCGGCCATGGGGGGGGGGGGGGGGGAAA
>JAFFST010051940.1:120760-150955 GCA_022414735.1 Noturus placidus
GTATATAATAAAACTAAATAACTAGACATCTCGAGTGCAACAATTTGAGAAGTTAACTTTTTTAAAATATACATACCAGTGTTACAGTTTGACTTTTTTTGGCATTACGGTTCTTTTATCGTGTTAGCCCTTGAACTCTGGAAACAGCTGGTGTCCACGGGTCAAGAGCATGTCTGTGAAAATCAAACGTTTAAATATCATAGCATTTTTCAAGAATATTATTTACATTTCACATAAAAAGGATTCATCTCTCTCTCCCTCTCCTCCTCCTTCCCACTGAGGCACCAAAATACCTGGTTATACCTCAAAGCAATTATTTTATTCTCCTCATATCAAATATTAACCTCATTAATCAGCACTTCAGTGAAAGCAACTGAAACAGATGGCAGATTCTGATGGTGATGTGTGAAAATATTAAAAGAGGAACATCAGAAAATTCTGAATGCATTACAGTGAGACATTAACATTCTAGACGCTGCTTCAAGCATCCACACAAATACCCATGGACACACTCCCTCTCAAATGAGCCAATCAGATCCCTAGGACGAAAACCCATACGCTATCCCCTGTGGAGTGTGTGTACTGTTTAGTTTTTGGGCAGAATAAAAAGGTTTTTCTTTACAGAATCGGGGAGAAATGTTCTAGAACTCCTCATGCACGTTGCGGGCGTAATCCATAAACTTGCTGCCGGTAAAGTACTCGCTGTATTTAAGGATCTCCTCCAGTTCTAGGTTGTGGTTCTGGTTCTCATCGGCAACAGCGATCATTTGCTTGGCCTCGTTAAGAGCGTTGTACTCGTTCATGGGATCCATGTATTCCTGCGGAAGAGAAACCGTGTTATGGGTAGAACTGAAAAATTGCACGCTTAAACCTAGAGGGTTATGGTGTGTGAGGAGAGTTGGCCAACCTCAAGCTCTTCCATGGTGACAATGCCGTTGTGGTTGGCGTCGATGACCTCCTCAAACTCCTTCTTCCGCTCACGAACCCAGTCATCATCAATGTCCTGACCCTGTTGGTTCTCCACTGTGCCCATCGGCAGAGAGATGAACTCTGACAGAGTCAGTTCTTTGTCGCCATCTTGATCTGCCATGAAACATTAGTTTTACAGAAAGGGTTTACGTACAGTTTAAAAAAAGTTAAAATTTTTCCATATCAGGGATTAAACAGGCCATTTTAATAAAGTGTACACTATCGGTCAAAAGTTTAAAACACACGCATTCTTTATATTTTTATGCAACATGACAAAAATAATATCACGATACTTGAGGACATTCCTATTATACAAGATGCGCATCACAATACATAATTTAGCCAACATATCTGTACGCAAAACAGCAGCAAAATAAACAATCAAAAAAGTCGAACTGAGTTCAACAACACTTTCCTTTAATGCCCACAAAGTTGTTAAAAAAATTAATTATGTAAAAAAAAAAAAAAAAAAAGGAGTCCATTCAGAACAATTTCATTTCTAAGTATTAAAAATATCAGAAAAAAGGGTATCGTGTAATAGTTTATCACGATATTGATGTGATAAATCAGTTTATCGCTCAGCCCTACTTAAAACACCTAAAGCAAACTACTGGGCTTTATAACATTAATAACAATAAGCACCAAGTTCTTTCCCATTACTACCGTGTATGGGATTTGTCACCTCCTGTTGCAAACAAGCAGAACTGCAAAATTGCAGCAGATTAACTGCTAGTAAAAGTAGCTCACAATCGTCACCATGATTTATTTAACCCTAGTTGAACTGGCCAAAATATACAGCAACAATCTAAATCCATTTCGTTCATTACGAACAACGTTTCCTAGACTGCTGAGCACGCAGGATGCATTTTTTTTTATAAGATCAATAACCAAGCTTTATAACCATAACCTACATTAACATGTTTTAAAGGCAGTATTGTGTACGTCTCCATTTTAAATTGAAAAAAATGTGATCTTTCAAGCAATGTAAATAAATTTCACCCGGATATCAAACATATCTGTACATGAAGGTCATGTGGTTAGTGTTGATGTAGCACCATGGTCCTAGAGGAACATTGTTTCATTTGACGGTACCAAATGTATATGGTTGAAATGACAATTAAACCACTTGAACATGTCGAGTGCAAGAAAAAGACACTGTACTGTCATGCCTACCCAGGTCTCTGATGATCTCCTTGACCATGTATTTGAGCATGCCTCTGCTATGCTCTGGGTGAAGGAAGGAGAGAAACTCCTCCTCGTTCAGCAGCTGGTCTGCTGGAGGGTTATCGGCTTGGAACCAGCGGTCCTTCAGACTTTCCAGTATCTCCTGGGCTGTGGAAATACAACAAACCGACCCACCTCAATCATACTGAACGGGTCCTCCAAGTGGAATCTCTACACTCATTTTCGGCATGGCTTCAATTTTGACACGACAGACAAGATAATTACACGCCTCTCAAATGAGCTCAAGAATTTAAGCATAAAGAAAAAAGTGAAGACGATCTCACTAAACAACTACACCGCATTACGCGTCTGTAAATATGAGTGATCATTTCACTTACTTTCCTCATCCACTTTAAGCTCTTCGTTATTTTTTATCTTCGCAGCCACCTCCTTCTCATTGAAGCCTTTGCTGGACAAAAACTTCACCCGGTACTCATCCCACGTCACATGTCCTGAGAGAGGAACAATTCGATTGGATATGGTTAAAAATCCCAGATTGACTTAAGCAAGTGGTAATTTATTTGACAAAACAATTACGGGCATGAAAATGTAACCAAAGGATTACAGAATTGTGTCGTTAATATAGTCAACATATCTGTAATAAATGATACAAATGTTGCTGAAGAAGGTCAGAGATAAAGGAGCCACTTTAGGCTCAATGTCCACTTTAATGTGCCACAAAAGGCACATTTTCAAAGTAGCATGGCAGACCCTTATTTGAATAATTAAATAATAAGTAAATGAACTATTGATGAGTACAAAGGGGGGGGGGGGGGGGGGGAAATGGAGAACAAAATGGTCAAAGCGCATTTTAAAGACCTTAATAATGGGAAAAAAATCTCATTGATATAATTATTAACCAAGGTTACCATCTCCATCTGGATCGACAGCACGGAAATTAAGCTTGTTCTCTTTCACCGCCTCTTGGAAGTGCTCTTCGGTTTTCTCCATGATCCAGTGCTGGAGCTCTTTAGCGCTGACACTTCTGTCCTTATTGAGGTCAACTCTAACGAAAAAATTAAAAATTAGTGGACACAACTGAATTTAAAAAGACAACATAATTCTGTGTCGTTTTAATCCAGACATTGGATTATAATTGTCAGAGACAACACACACCCACCCTATGAGACAAAAACAGCTTTCTAATCAGAAAGTTCTTTAGGCATAAATAACTTACTTGCTAAAAATTTCAATTAATTTCTTGCGGTTCTTCTTGGGCTCGGAGTCTTCATCAAACTCCTCCATCTCCTTTCCCAAAAACACTTCTTGATGGAAATCCTTGTTCAGGTGGCCATCCATTTCCATTTTGACACCATTTAGGTGGTCAGGAGGAAGGATCTCGTTGTCTTCCTTACCGGTGGCATGTTTGTTTCTGTGGACTGATATGTTTGCGGGTCGTGTTTGGACATTCATGATCAAAATCACAAACATGGCAAAGAACACCGCCCCACGGTGCCCTGTCTGAACTCCTCTTGTACTGGACATAACTGACTGCTTACACTTCAGGTGGAAATACTACAGGAAGAAAACACAATTTGGGTCTCGTCAATCATTCATGGAGCGATAATATGATAGCACAATTCATCGTGATTGGTTTTGTCCACTTGTGACCACAACAACCTTTGAAGAAAGCCTTTATCTTAATTCAGTCACTCCCTACATCACCGAAAAACTTGTTTCCTGATACGTATATCCGATATGGCCAAAAGTATGTGGACGCCTGATCCTCACACTCATGTGGGTCTTCCTCAAACCATTGTCACACAGTTTGAAGCTCTTTGTATGTTGTATATAAATCACAGTTCCTCTATCCTGGAACTAAGTGGGCCAAACCTGTTCCAGCATCTCAGTGGTTTACCAAAGTTAATGTTGAAGAACTGAAGTGACGCAGAGCCCTGACCTAGACTCCACTGAACACTTCTGGGATGGACAGGAACAGCAACTGCACCCCAGGCCTACTCATACATCAGTGTCTGAACTCATGAAAGCGCCTGTGGCTGAATGAGCACAAATTCCCACAACGATGTGACAAAATCTAGTTGAAAGCCTTCCCAGAAGAGTGGAAGTTCTTATAAGAACAAAAGGAGAAAAAATCTGAAACAGGATGTTCAACAAGCACATATGGGTGCGATTGGTCAGGTGTACACAAACTTTTGGCCATAGTGTAGCTCAATTTACGTTATGATATGTCAATTTCCTTTATAAACCTTAACTAGACTAGTTGGTGTTCCTTTACTACACTAACTAGAGTGGAAAACATGAAACCATGCTGTGTATTTTTAAAACGGTTCCTTAAAATCAGTTGGGTTTTTCCTCCCCTCAATATTTAAGAGACAGAAAAAAAAAAAAAAAAAAAAAAAAAAAAAAAAAACCAACTTTGTTTCTACATTGTATTCATGAAATCCTACTGGATTTACATTAGCAGGGCTCCAGATGGCGACTAAAATGGTCGCCAATGCGACCAACTTTTTTAATAATGCGACCATTTTTTTTCTGCCAGTCACCAGCGTTACACAAACAAAATAAATAGAAATTCCACATGTCTTGTGTTAGGCTACTGAACTCATCTCCTCTTGCACCCGAGTCTACCTGCCGTATCGCGTGCACTCCTGTATGGTTTCCAATAAATAAACTCTGCACTCTTGTCCTGCAGTGGTTGAAGCGTCGGCTGTATAGATGAACAAAAGCAGGTTTAGCTTCACGCATATTGGGTTATAAAGTTGGAAGTGTAGACTTTATTAAAGGTGTTTAATTTAGTTTGATGTGGTTTAGTTCATTGGAATTTATATGTAGGCTAGATGACTGCGTGGTTAACTAACGTTAGCCAGCTGACAAGAAAACGAAATGCACAAAAAAAAATATCAGACTCCCATTCCCTGCCCGTCCAAACCCTGCCTCCTCTACATCAGATGGCGACGATGTTGAGACCAACTAGACTAGTGAAAGTTCTCAAGTGACACTTGAGTCATTCCAGCCCGTTTTACTCGGTGTACAATCTTTTACAGATGATGATAGCCAAGCGCAGAGAGTCGAGTCTTATTCTCCAGTCCCTGCGGCTCCCATCCCGACAAGCCAGTTTAAATCAGCTTGGCTACAAGAGTTCGCCTGGTTACGTTATGACAATGGGAAAAATGTACTGCACCTTTTGTGCTAAAGCAGGACAAGATATTTCTGGTAAAACAGAG
Source organism: Noturus placidus (assembly GCA_022414735.1). Lineage (NCBI taxonomy): Eukaryota > Metazoa > Chordata > Actinopteri > Siluriformes > Ictaluridae > Noturus > Noturus placidus. Next base: position 126,139 of record JAFFST010051940.1, read on the forward strand.
TTCATTACCACTTCGAGTCATTTTAAAAAAGAAACCGTGAAGCATCGTTGCAGTAAAAAACATAAAGAACGACAGGGATTATGTCATTGCTAGGTCCGCCCCTTTTGTTACCCCAAGCATGAAAGCAGAGAAACGTGCTAGTGATAAAAGTCGTAGAAAAAGACGCGAGGGAATTGAAAATAAAAATCAATGCAGCCTACATGACTGAGCTTGAATAAGCAGACATCTTAGACACAGTTGAATAAAAAAGTGAAAAAAAAAAATAAACAAATGATTGTACATTTACGTATTCACAGTAATGATATACGTAATATTGCACATATAGTTTATGTAAAGAATACATTGTGTAAACTATGGGAGGTAGAGTAAACAAAGGCAGATGGTACAGAAGGGAAAGAAAAGGCAGTGTGAGGTAGCCGTTTAACAATGATGTCATCATAGATCATATGACATCACTATATTTTAGGTTTAGGAGCCAATGGCTCCTAGACAATTTTTTTTTACCCGGTGCACTAATTGGATTTTATATTGAAAGTGGCATAAAAGGTAATGTGTGGGAAGATAATCAGCTGCTGGTGTAAAGCAAAGCTGCATTCACACCAGCTCATCATTACGCGATTCAGACTTGTAAAAAGTGCTCGCGTCCCTGTAGAACTTGTAAACTAGGAATTTTCTGAGAGCTCCAACATCATGTGTAAACACTTAAAACGACCGCTTCAGCAGTAAAATGTAGTCTCAATATTTCTCTGTAATAATTAGTAGAACTGACCATCATTAAAATGTCAATAATGTGAGATTAATCTGAAAATAAACAAACCGTTCTCGGAGTTGTTGTTTAGGTTTGCATACCTACATATACATACCAATGCCCGGGTTATTAATAAACACATTATTGGCTGATAACAAGAGCTGGCCCAGGGGGTGGGGCATAAATGTACTAAAGAACATTTAACTGGACCAATACAAGACTAGTACAGGATGAGTCATCACATTTTATCATCATACTCCAGGAAGTGACAAGCTATACATTTTAAACCACAATATCTGCACAACAATTTTAAGAATATTCCTTTTTCTCAATATACTGTTATATTATGACTTCAGGGGTAAATTACTTATGCACATTTAATAAGATGAAGCATTATTTACACAAATAAATATACATTTTTGACAAAGTTCCAGTACAAAAACATTTAGCAATAAACTGTCAATATTCATACACCTGAATGAATACCTTAAATATAAAGAGGGCATGGTGACCATAATATACATTGTCACCACTAAAATATTCATATTAATGCAGATAATAAACCACAATATTATGTTATTCTTTATTAATCCACTTTTACACTGAAAATAATCCGCACTGGTCTGAAACAGAAATTAACCCGACTACCCATGCTAGCTAACTTGTTTTATCCAGCTAACGTTAAACAACGTAACCCGACGATAACCAGGAGTTAATAATAAGAAAAAGTTTAAGGTTTAAAATACACCCAGTTAGCAAGCACCACGGTTCAATAATATTAGCCAGCTAGCTCGCTAGCCAAACAAATGCTAGTTAATTCCTCATTAGCACTGGCTTAGCCGCTAGCTTCCCTGAATATAACAAGTGTGCGCGTGATAAAAACGAGCCACGTACCTGTTCAATGGACCGGTATGTCAGAAATACTGCTCTGAAACCCAAACACGGTTCTGACTGTCAACCGCCCGCTAGTTCAGTCAAACACGTCGCATTATGAAGTTTACAGATCGGCTACTTCCTGTTGACGTGACCAGCGGCGGAAAGCGCTCTGACCAATGACTGTGAAACACACGCGCATGGAGAGCACCGCCTTCTGATTGATAAAGCGACAATGGCACAGTACCAAATGCACCCTTAATCCCTTCATAACCACCCTTCGTTGAACACACTACAAGGACTTCTACACCCTGCGTAAGTGGACTACGTGTCCAGCCGGGAGCGATCTGAGATACAGCAATAATCGGATTGCTTCCTATCTATCTACAGTGGTTCTTGAAAGTTTATGAGCCCTTTGGAATTTGCTATATTTCAATGTGACTTTTTCAACCACACGGATATGTAATTTTGGATAATTTTCCTCAATAAATGTATGACCAAGAATAATATGTTGTCTTATTTATTTAATTGGATTCTCATTACCTACTTTTAGGGACTGGTGTGAAAACGTGATGATTTGCCACTGTCACAAATTCACCTCTATCAATTCAAAACTATCCATCCATCCATCTTCAACCGCTTACTCCTTTATCAGGGTCACGGGGGAACCTGGAGCCTATCCCAGGAGGCATCGGGCACAAGGCAGGGCACACCCTGGACAGGGTGCCAGTCCATCGCAGGGCACAATCACATACAATCTCACACAACCATTCATACACTACGGACACTTTAGACACGCCAATCAGCCTACCATGCATGTCTTTGGACTGGGGGAGGAAACCGGAGTACCCGGAGGAAACCCCCGACACACGGGGAGAACATGCAAACTCCGCACACACATGGCCCTGGCGGGACTCGAGCCCCGGACCCTGGAGGTGTGAGGCGGACATGCTAACCACTAAGCCACCGTGCGCCCCCAATTCAAAACTAATGCTTTCATAATGATGAATGAACTGTGATGGGAATTACTCATTTTTACTTCGCAATAATTTTGTTCTTGTTCATGTTCATCTAAGGATAACGCCTAAGAAGGCCATGTCATGTCACTGAGATCAGTACAGAATGCTTACAGAGACACAAACACGTTCTTCAATGTTCATCTGTCCAAGATCCTAAAACAAAGCCTATTTGAACTGCCTCAAACCACTTATTATCAGTACACAGAATTATGTCATGCTCTATGTTTCATATATATAGTAGTGGTTCAGCACAAGCACTTCAGAGCGCTCTCATTATTTTATCCTGTATTAACCATCTTTCTGTAATAAACCTTTTTACGTTCAGAGGACGAGCCTGCGAGTGTTGTCTAATATCCACGACAATTTTGCGTCTCCTGGCTGGGCTGCGTGAGTCCTTTCAGCTTTCCTGCACAACATGCAAACCGGAGGATGCTCGTGGAAAAGTTTCACCCAGAAGCCTGTGTTGACACGCAGGCTGTTTGTCCTTTGTTGTGCAGAGCGATAGACCGATGCAGCCTTAAGGTCAAAAAAAAGCTTTAAGGTCAATTACAATTTTATAAAGTCATTGTATATTGCTGTCTGTATGGAAGGGAGTCAATGATATAAGAAATGCGTGTTCCAAGAATTTCACCTCTGTGATGGCAGAGATATTGGTGGTTCTTAGATCACAGCTTCAAAACTAAGATATATACCGATAGGTATATATATATATATATATATATATATATATATATGTTAACAGAAAGAGGAATAAATAAGAAAAGGGAGTACTTATTAAGAAGCGCAAGAGATGCAGTAATTTTACGATTATTATGAAGTGGCATGCCCCATTGGCTCATTTAATCATATCAGCAGTACTTGATTTATTTTGAAAATTTAACACACAAGTCAATTTTACTGAGATAAACACACACACACACACACACACACACACACACACACACACACACACACACACTTATCCTTAGCTCTAACTCAGGCATATATTTAATTCATTTACTCATTTTCAGTAACTGCTTTATCCTGGTCAGGGTGGAGGTGGATCCAGAGCGTATCCCGGGAACACCGGACATAAGGTGGGAATACACCCTGAACAGGACTGCAATCCATAACAAAGCATAATGCACACACATTTAAACACTCATTCACACATAGCGGTAGATCATTTCACCTACCGGCATGTTGTTGTTGTTTTTTGCTTTTGTTTGAGGTGGAAGGAAATCTTAGACTCTGCAGGAAAACCTACAGGGACACAGGAAGAATATGTGAAATGGGGATCGAACCAAGGACCCTGGACCCTGGAAGCAGCAACACTACCGTGCCTGCCTAGTTAAATATTACCATCATGTTAACTCATTCGATTAATTAATTCTAAAATTTGATGCATCTAACAAGCTTTAGCCATGTTCTCTCATCCTCTAAACCACAGGTTCCCAACACTGGTACTACCTGTCCCGTACATTTTGTTTACCTAACTCCCAACACACCTGATTCAACTAATTAGATAATGCACTGGAAAACACACACATGTGCAAGACCTGAGAGTTCTCTAGGCTTGGGAACATATGCTATAAGTGGATTGTGGTATCAGCTGTCGACTCTGGACTATGACACGGTGTATGATATTTATGGATAGACTTATTACCTGGACACAGAACTGTCTTGAAACACAGCATCCACGTACAGAACTTTATTAGTTTGTGTTCAGTCTGTGCTCGAGTCGATGGGTGAGAAGGACTACTCTGTTTAGAATAATAAAGCCTGTGAGTGGCATGGACTTAACTCCTGAATAACATATTTCAGCTGACCAAAGAAGTATTAAGAACTCTGATAGTTTTATAATTCAATATATGGTCATTTTATTTACCCATATAAAGCATGATATATGAATTATTGTCACAGTAATCCATATCGTTTCCAATATATGTAAAGTGGCAGTAAACTATATATTGTAAAATATGAATGTTAAGTAGGTCTGTGATTAAATGTTTGAAATCTGACAATCTGACTAAGTCAAGCATGAGGAGCTGAGCAATATAAAATAAGTATTATTCAGTGTAACCTTTAAAAGATAAACTTACACATATTCATCTAAAACCTTTTTTAAAGGTAATTTCTTTGTTTGTTTAAATTTAACTGCTTTTATGCTCATTTCTTTTTTTAATCTTTCTGGTAATTTATGTGGACTTTTCACTTCATCATTTAGATGGGAAAATGAAAATGTGAGTGTTATTGCATTTTTGTCACCAGAGGGAGGAAGAGTTCTGTCTTTAAAGTCTGTATAGCGCCCTATGACACATTCAACCTCCCAAACAGACACCATTTATACAGAATGACTGCTTTAATCCTTTAAACACTCAGACCACATTTACTGGTCTTTTTGTTACTATGAATGCTTACCAAATAATTAAGAATCAATAATTAAGTATGTAATCAGTAACATAATGAGTCATGTATCATATCCACACATCATTATAAATATTTATACAGAATTTAAATCTTTATTTTCCAAATGGAAGGAATAAGGAACTTATTTTCGAGGAGGTGTCAACATAATATAAGAATAAACAGACTTAAAAATATTTAGAAATATAAGAAATTTTCCTAGGACTACCATGTACAGTTACAGTTATATATACAGTTAATACTGTGTATTAAAATGACAGATACGTAGAATTGAAAGTATCACATTATAGACTAACATCATTAAAATTAGTTTTTAATTAGCTCTCTGTGTTAAAAATAAATAAATAAATAAATAAATAAATAAATAAATATATATATATATATATATATATATATATATATATATATATATACACATATATTTGCACAAATATATATAACAAATGAAGTCAGCCCAGAGATTTCATTATTGACATGTTTACTTGTTTACTGTTTGGATGAAAAATATTCATTAATGTAATGAATTTAATTGATAAACTAGAGAAAATCAAATAGATGCTAACAGAAAAATATAACGGTCATATTTATGCATAGTGGTCTATAGTGTGTTAAATGTTATTATACCGCAGCGCTGTTGAATTCTCACATTTGATTTGTCAGATGGTGTTGATTAATTTTCTATAACAGTAGCTCTGACAGTAGTACTGGCTGTAATTATAATCACAGTTTTATATTAATGCACTCTTGTTATCGTTTCTACAGTAACAACTTGCACAGGGGCTGGTATGATAATAAATGTTATTAATGTCATTTAACAAAGAAAACAGTTAAAGTTTTTGTAAGGAGATGTAAGGGTCCACAGTGGTTTAGCAGTTAGCATGAGCGCCTCATACCTCACACTGCCCTGTGTGTACATGGAGTTTGTGTGTTCTTCCCAAAGTGTCCGTAGTGTATGAATGGGTGTGTGAATGTGTATGTGATTGTGCCCTGCGATGGATTGGCACCCTGTCCAGGGTGTACGCCGCCTTGTGCCCAATGCTCCCTGGGATAGGCTCCAGATTCCCTGTGACGCTGTAGGATAAGAGATATAGAAGATGGATGGATGGACGGAGTCTCCAGTGTCAGTGCTTTGTAACAGTCATTTTGCATGTTGTGGTTTATTTGATCACATTACAAGCTGTGACCAAAATAAATGAACAAATAAATAAATAAATAAAAAGGATGACTGGTAAGGGAATGTTTATATTATATGGTGAAGTGTAAATGTTAACAGGAATTAATCTGTCTTGTAGATGTTCCACAATATTAAATGTAACTCTAAACAGTTAAAAAAAGCATGACGTGCCAATCTTTAATAAATGGAAAATTGTAATCACTGGCAACTCGCCTTGGCATTAGAGGAATAAAGGTGTTTTGTTCCTTACTTATTCAGGGAAGCAGCTCATCGAAGTTGTCTGTTGCTAAGGTAATTCGTTGCATGTGCAATATACATGCCCCCAGATGCCTGAAGAAATCCAAACGAAGAGATGAAACATGAGAAATGAATGATGGCGGCCTTTTATAAGGCTTTATTACATTTGCACAGGTATTACACATTAATTTAGTAGATGCAATTAACCCAATTGAGACAGGATACAATCCAAGCATATAGCAGAGCAGTTACAGATTTATGAACATTTCTCTGACAGTCCGGTCAGTACTTTAAATTTGACAATCATTTGATCAGTAGCTCACAGCACTACTCTACAGTAAAACAGAGCACACACTCACACATACACATCCCCTGAAATCCTCCAAGTAGTTCTTAGGTGCTCACATGAACATTTCATTTGTGAGATAAAACAGGCCAGTGAAACAAGCAGGCCTGCCAATTTTACTGAAGAGGAGAAGAGAGGTTAAGGGAATCAGAAAAGAGAGGGAGGAGAAAGTAAGAGAGAGAGAGAGAGAGGGAGAGAGGGAGAGGAGGGGAGAGAGAGAGTGCTGTGTGATAAACTCTGCTGTGAGCCCTCCAGTATGCTTCAGTCAGGAAGTTTGGGGAGTGTAGGAGTGCATGAGATTGGAAAAAGCAAGTGTGTCGAAACAAGCAGGCACAGAGCAGGCAGGACCCACCACGCAGCCCAGACACGGAGGTGTGTGTGCTTGTGGTTTTGGACTTGGCTGTTGACTTAGGGGCTTCTGAGTTGAGTGTGCAAGTGGCTACATCGACAAGAAAACATAGCAATTGCTGTCTCCACCAAGTACTTCTTCTTCTTTGCAGATTGCTTGAAGGTGTCTGCCGGAAAACATTTTTTTTTCCCTGAGAGAAAACAAAGCTGAAAGAAGGGCAAAGGCCAAGACAACCGGAGTGACTCTAACTTCTAACTCCCTAAGGACTTTTTTTTTCCATCCACCTTCAGAAGCAGACGACTACACTCACTAGAGAATCTCCAGTTCATCACAACCTACACAACTATCTACAGCTCATCACAACTTCAGAGCCAGAGAAAGAACAAGGGAATCTGGGGAACCCACAATTCCAGCCCCCTCCTTCCCCTGCCTTGGCTCCTGGCCCCTCCTCTGCAGGCGCCCCATGGTACCCTCCACCCCCAATGGGGCAGGAAGCGTGAAACATCTCACTAATGGGTTTATTTGCTGTCAGACCAGCCGTGATCTGTCACTCCCTAGGACTGCTCTACTTGACACTCTTCATAGTCGAGTGAGCTTTTCAGCTTAGTCTGAACTTCACTTTTACTACCTACTGAGACTATCATCACCTCTAGCCTTTCTCCCTAAGAAGGAAGTCCTTGAGTTGAAGTGCCTGTCCCTCAAACCATTTTGCTCCACTGAATCCAAGCATAGTTGGGGGAACTCCAGTTATCCCCAACAGAGGGGTGTGCTCTCCAAACTGAGGTTTGTTTTGAAGGATCTGAAGACTGCCTTTGGGAGATTGATCAGAGAACAAAAGATGCGCCTCTGGCTGCTAGCCGCCTTGGCAGCTCTGCTTTGGAGTCATGGCACACTCTTGGAAGGGGCTGAGGCCAAAAAATCACGCAAGAGGCCGAAGGAGATGACCCCGCAGAACACCGAGGTGTTGAACACCACACTTTCCAACAGCGAGGAGGAGGATGAGATCACAAAGGTAAACGGCTCCTGTTGAATTCCTCTGCCTCTCCCTATCCTGTTCTCTCACCTCTTTCTATGTGTATGACTTTGCTGGGAGTGCAGATTCACCTCAAATGAGTAATGACTATTTCTAACAGAGAATTGTAACCAGAAAAATTTTGCTTTCCAACACATCTTCCATATGTTATTAAAGGACATTATCGTAAGCTTACACATAGACAAATGTGGTTTATTTGTGGATTATTTAAGGTCTGTCTTCCAGTTTTTATCAGTGTTTTTCCTCTGGTTATGCTCAAGGAGTGCCTTTAACATTAGGTAGTCACATTTGTCTTTATAATCAGTGATATCAAATATATGGGAAACAATACCTTGAAACCTTTCCTTAAACAGAACAAATCTGGAGGACTCATCAGACAGCAGGGAACCCAACTGATTTATTCTGACCATCTTAATCATGTCTCTGCATAGTATAAGTATAGAAGTTTTTTTTTGGCTGTTTTGCCTCAGAGAAAAAGAGCATTTAATTTAGAATTCATGGCTATTTATGTTACTTACCCAATACACCCCCTCCACCCACCCACCCCAACACTAATGAGTAAGTCAAGAATATACCCATGGAATTAGCCTATAAGAGACTTCAGCTTGTTTGGAGCAGGTGTGTACTGCTTAGATGATAAAGATTGAAACAGAGAGAAAGTACAGACTGTAATATGTGAAGGCCAAAATGGATGAATGGCTTAGGTATGTTGGGAATGTGCACTTGGGGAGCCTAATCAGTGCATCAATTAGTCCCCATCTACCTCTAGACACCTTACTGATTCAGTGTGTTAATGAGATTCAGTCAGTGGCAGCTATAGAGAGGAGTTCAGACCCACATGAATGTATTTTCAAGTTGTTGGGAAAACAACAGTTTCCAAAGTGAACATGTAAAATATTATGTCAGCTTTAATTTTGGTTTGGATCAGCATTAGTCAGGCGACATAAACGCCCACATGCGGTGACTAAGTTTGAATGCATGTATGTATGCATATCCTCAGGCTTTACCATGATAAATGTTTTGCCAGTTCAACCCTGTTTATTTATTGCATAAGTATTGTTTAGATATAATGGTTTCCACTGGACCATTTGCCTCTCTCGGCCCACCCATTGTGTTGGCATTCTCAAATGACTGGCTCTGGCTGTCTGCCTCCATACCAATATGCTTCATGATTTGTATGCTTCGCTTAGTTTGTTCACAACAACTGTATTTTTTTCTGAAACTAATAGTGAGATGTCTTGGACGTTCTCAGTCGAGAAAAACACAAGATCTAATATTTCCAAGTCATTAGGGGGTTAGTGATTTTGTGTATGTGCTACTATGTTAGGGCATACAGGTTGCACATTGCAGGCACCTGATTATTGGAATTAATAATAATAATAATAATAATAATAATAATAATAATACACTTCATTTATTTCACACCTTTCCCACACCCAATATGACTTTACAAAATACAGAATAACACCACTACAAAAATCTGAACTTGTTTAACTGTGTAAAATTAAGCACTCTTATGAGTTGACCTTTTGAATTGGAGGCTGTATTGATTTTATATCTAAAATCAGTAGCCACTTGGGTTAAACCCCAGGACATTGGGAGGGTTCACCCAGCAATGCATTTTCTTCTGCCATTAACCTATACTTTTTCTTCTCCTACTTCTCCTACTTCTTCTTCTTCTTCTTCTTCTTCTTCTTCTTCTTCTTCTTCTTCTTCTTCTTCTTCTTCTTCTTCTTCTTGCTGTGGTCCGGTGCAGGCAAGCTGCCATGATGTAATTCCTGGGAAAGTTTAGGTGGGGAGATATTTAAAGACCCTTGGCAGAGCTCTTTCCCAGCCCATTGATTCTGTCATTCTCAGGCCAGCCTGACTCCACTGTGTCTGGGACATCTGATAGGGCGAGAAAAAAGAAGAAAAAAAAGAAAATCCAGGGCAGCAGGCCGTGTAAGCCCCTCACAAAGCCTCACAGAAAGGGTCCTGAAAGAGGACACCTAGAAGAGGATTAGTTGCTTTGCCCTCGCCTTGCCTACATTCTTTTCATCTCGTCCCATGCGATCAGAGAATAATGACATAATCACATTAAGACTCTGTGTTATGCCAGATTGTGTCGCTGCCAAACAACATCACCTGGGCTTTGGACTCGGGGTTAAGTTGATATCCAGGGTTATGGGCTGAAGATCAATTTCAGCATGTTAAAAGCATGTTAGATAGCATTAAAGGAAGAGATGTCAAATCCTTATACAATTTATAATCTCACTTCAGGTGAAAGACGTAAACAGAAGTAAGCTCTCTCATTTTCCCACTCGCTTATTCTTCTGAATGTTTGTACATACCGAAGGAGTGATTAACATTTGAACATGAACGGAAATATGAACGTCAACTTGTCTTGCATATAATTTTATATTTGTTTTTATGTATTAACTTCATATAGTGATGGTTTATAGACAAATAAAACAACATATAATCTAGATTCAAAATGAACTTTATTGTCATATGTACAAGGGTTCTTGAAAGACTAAATGATTCGTTTGCAGTTTCTCAAGGATGCTGCAAGAGAAAATAAAAGATAATGTAAAATAAGAACAATGTGGAACAATGGGAAAAAAAAACAACAACATTAGAAAGTTGTTAGTGGCATATGTTACATAACCCTAGACTAGGACCGTAATATAGCCCTGAGACATAATGGCCGGCTCATATGCTTCTTCCCAGAATCATTATGATTTTTTAAAATCAAACAAGTTGCATGATTAGCTCAATGAAGCTGAAATCATAGAAACAAATACACCTAAATGTAGGAATTATGTGCACAGAATAGTGAGATAATCAATTTTAAAGCTGGAAATGATACCATTGGCAATGTCAGGTTTTAATCTCACATCCTTCACTAGCCCTCCAGTAGCCCAAAGCCTTAACCGAGTTTTGAACATTGAGCAAAACAATGGAAAAAAAAGTTATTAATAGCCATCATCAAAGGCTTTTGCTTCCCAAAATCATGGCAGTCATAAACAAGCTAAGATCTCTGTGATGTAGTGCTTTGGTTTTAATGATCCATTTGACCTACCACAGATAAAAAAGGGGGAAAATGAACAGGTACTCCAGCCTCCATCTCTGCACTGTAATTTCTGCACAAAAGCAGGTGTGATGTTCCAATCAGCCTCTTCTCAGCCTTGTAGAAAGAGGTGGGTCGAATAATTCGACAGAGCTCATAATAGGCCTTGTGGTTTTTACTCTTCACATGTCTTTACTAGCAAAGGAATGCACACTCGATATATGCTCGCACACAAAAAAATATCCATACAATGTTTACACTGCCAAGAGATTAAAAACAACACAGGGCCCCTGTTAACCTCAGCTCAGATCTCCGTTCGTGGAAAGTTTCCCAGCCATTCTCAACACATACAGTACAGGGCGGTGTGTTTTGTAAACGTGTGCTAGATGGCGGTGTAAATTAGATACAGCCGTCTTTGTTGTCACTGATTTAATGACCCATGGGCCTAATGGGCACCTCTCCAACTTTCCCCTAGAGTAATAACACAGCAGTTAACTGTTTCACTGTGTATGTAAGGATGTGATGAAAGGAACTTTATGGCAACTGCCAAACAAATATTTCAAAAGAGCCACATCTATATTTGTCCATTTGGAGTGTATTAGCTGTCAAACCTTATGCAGGAATGAGTGAAATAATGCAAACTGGACTGGGTGCTGGTACCTGTTCATTGAAGGCCTTTGAAAAGTGGGCCTCCTGTTTGATACGTAGTCAAATGATCATTTTTCTTTAGTATCTCCATGCTGGATCCCAAAGGGCATAATGACTTGGTATCAACCCAGGGCTTAATTGTAGGTACGGCACAGAGGCGTGCCGCCAATGCGCTCATATAATCAAGACTGTAAATCTGTCTGCCGATCCGTAAAAAGCAACGCCGGGAACATGGCATCATTGCGCTTTGTTCATCCCCTCCCAATGTGCCACTTTTTCTCCTGGGGGCCTCTAGTGGGATCCACTCTGTGTCCAAGCTTACAGAAAAATCACACGAATTTCACACGTGAACACATGAACACAGTTATCATGTGAATTTGACACGTCTGTCTTTCAGACCCTCCACGACGGGTTTCACGCTTGCGATATTTCTCACAAGTGATTTTCTCACATGATTCATTTCTTTCTTTCTTTTTTTCATGTGACCACGTCACATGGTGTGCAATTTAAGGCCACAACGTTGTAAGATGCAGGTTTACACAATAAGTAGGTTTTACACAAGTGATTTTTCTGTACGGGCGTTCCCGTCATGCCTGCCGTGCCAGCGAGAGGCACTGGAGTGGAATGGCGGCTGAATGGCAGAGGGAGATGAGCGTGATAGCGAGGACACACGCCACAGATGTCCAACTGCCGAAACAAAGAGAGACTCACTTCATTCAATTCATTAGGGATGAAAAAACAATGGGTTACTTTGTTGCCGGTTACCAAGAGAAAAAGACTTTCAGTGAAAAAAAGTTCGTTTAACAGAACAGTGATCTGTGTCCTGCCGCCAAACCTAAACAAATTCTGTTTCAGATAGCTCACCTCCACAGCTTGCCTCTACCCCTGTTTCTATCTCCACCACAGACACTCACCAGTGTTTTGAAAAGGGTTGGATATGAGAGTGATTGTGAGAAAAAAAAACAAAACCCTTGATTCAAAACGTTCCTGAATAAGGATATGAACTTACTGCATCTCCACGAAAACCAGGCTACACACTTATATTTGGATTTTTTGGATGTTATGAATACCGTAACATGTAACTCACAGCTCATGAGCTTAGTTTAATGTCTCTTTCGTATGTCATCTCTGTGTTTGCACGGGTTTCCTTCTGGTTCTCCGGTTTCCTCCCAAAAATATGCAGGTAGGTCAATTGGCTATTTTAAATTGCCCACAAGTGTGAATGTGTGTGCGTATGTCGCCCTGTATGGAATGGCGTCTCATTCTGCAACCCATCACAGGATAAAATGGTTACTGCAGATGACAAATGATGTAACCGGTAACAGTTATCATTCGTTGTTTTCGTTAAAATTCTTAAGGAAGACAAATTTTCAAACCTTCAAGTGTATTGGTAATTCACATTTACTGCGACAGAACTCCATGGAATGTGATTCGTGTGTCAGACTTAAAATTTTACATGAAAAAATGTCTTCGACATACAAATTTGCATCATAATCTGATGGCAAGACTGTTTTTGGATGTGTTTGCGCCATTCTTCATAAAGTGGCACACAAAATGGAGGTTAAATAATAGAACTTGATTTGGGAGATTTGATAGATAGTAACCTTACAATATCATTGAGCTTACTAGGTGAAAATGTATAACTATAGGCAATAACAATATAATCAAATAAGCTCATCAAAAAAGTTTTGTGCTTTTGGAGAAGGCGTATGACCAGGTCCCCAGGGGTTTACTGCGGGAGGTGCTGAGAGAGTATGGGGTGAGGGGTTCTCCTCTTAGGGCTATCCAATCACTGTACACCCAAAGCGAGAGCTGTGTCTGGAAGTCAGACTTGTTCCAGGTGGGGGTTGGGCTCCAATTCACCAATCTTTCTGTGATATTCATGAACAGGATATCGAGGCGTAGTCATGGTGGGGAGGGGTTGTGGTTTTGGTGACCCGTGGATCTCATCGCTGCTGTTTGCAGATGATGTGGTCCTGATGGCATCATCGGTCCGTGACCTCCAGCACTCAATGGATTGGTTCGCAGCTGAGTGTGAAGCGGCTGGATGAGGGTTAGCACCTCTAAATCTGAGGCCATGGTTCTCAGCAGGAAACCAGTGGAGTGCCTACTCCGGGTAGGGAATGAGTACTTAACTCAAGTGAAGGAGTTCAAGTACCTCGGGGTCTTATTCACGAGTGAGGGGACATTGGAGCGGGAGATTGGCCAAAGAATCGGAGCAGCGAGAGCGGTATTACAATCGCATTACTGCACCGTTGTGACGAAAAGAGAGCTGAGCCAGAAGGCAAAGCTCTCGAGCTACCAGGCAATCTTAGTTCCTACCCTCACCTATGGTCAAATCTCCACAGCCACATTAACTCAATGTTAATGCCAATTGTTTTGAAACAGGATGTTCAACAAGTGTATATGTGTGTGACGGGCAGGTGTCCACATACTTTTGTCCATATAGTTTATTACAGCCAGTACAAAACATCATCCCAGTGACAAGGAAAGGTACAGTTTAGTACCCTTCTTCTGACAGTGTATTGTGAATTGGGATGAACATGGGCAGTCTTTATGATTACCTCAGCAGTTATCACATACAAATTGTCAGTATCCAAGTGAAATTATCCACTGAAGCAAGAGTGAGTTGCAGAAGTGGAGCACCAAAATGCATCTGTGGTCTTGGCATTATAAAATTAGACCAACCTCTTTCTTTCTGTCTTCACTTTAGAGAGCTGCGCAGTGCTGTTTCTGGCTTGTTTCCATTTTCGCTGCTGTACATAATAACTTATGTGCTATATCTGATACAAGCAAATAGAAAACATGACTGTCAGTCTGTCTGGGGGTAATGGGCACCCGATTTGTAAGGATTCAGTATTTATGCAATATTTAGTCTAGTTTGTGCAGGCTGTGCGTGCGTGGGCTTAATTATATGCTTCAGAAATACAGCCTACACGCCTGTCAGTAAATGCAACGGAAAAAATTAGGCTTAATGCATAGTCATGGCGCGAATATCTGGAATTATATTAATCATAACCAAGCTGATTGTAATGGCATGGAAATGAAGCCTAAACATTCATTAAGCCTCTCCACAATGAGACAGTGCTGCATGGCTGTCGATGGCAGCCACAAAATAGTTTAATGGCTGTGTTTATGTTTGCCGTGGCAGGCAGACTCTCGTTCCTCCCACTTTTGTTGCTCAAAATAAGCTCATTTTTAAATTTCCTTTAAATGTTAAACAAATACTATGTGGTAGAACTTTAGAGAGGTTTAAAAAAAGAAAGAAAAAAAAATGCCTGATGTGAAGCTATTCTGTTTTAAAGTCATGTGGAGCCTTGAATGTGACTAAAGTATTCAGTGAATGCAGAAAACACCATACTGAAATACATGTGGATGACAATTATAGCATGTCACAACTTACAGGTACAGTGTTTCTCTTGTAAAATCCCAAACCAAAAGCAGCAAAAGCAACAATCTGCAGTTTCTTCATGCCCAGGTGCATTTTGTGGTCAAATTATTTCGTAATTGCATATTTGCAGGCATATACATGTCACTTACTTTCACTATTTAGGCACTGCACAAGTTAAAAGAGAAAAAAAAAAAAGAAAAAAAGGTGATTATATTAAGCTGTGCATTGCTCTAGTGTTTCTGTGGTTCAAGCTAAAACTATTAGGTGTCCAACATACACATACCATTTTTATACCCCTTGACACCTCTACTACATCAGTGTTTTTTTCATAGACTAATAAATTAAGGAGCTTTGTGTTTTCCTTTCATCTTCTCTAGATTACTTCAGTGGGAGGTTTATATTATTGGGCAAAATTCTTTCTTTCCACCAGCTCACCCATAATGGAGTATTTGGCAGCCCTGCCCCAAACTGCACTGCTATTTTAACAACCACAAACCCAAATCATCAGAGGAAAAACTAGGTCCATAAAAGTGCGTAGGTGAAGGTATGCTGAACTACAAGCTCCTTGACATGATCCATCACAGGCATTTCTCAAAATGTTCCCATAGCTCAGCGTAGCAGCTTTTGCCACACTAGTCATGTTGCCACTTCTGTTTACAAAGAACATTGCATGAGTGCTGTTTCACAAACAAGACAATAAAAATCACTTCTTGAATTATTTGGAATAAAGACAGTGGTTTGGAACCATTATCGTCCGGGTTTGAAACTGATCTGCGCTACATCAGGGGCATGGTATTGTTCTTACAATTATGTGCTCAATCCTTAGCTTGTTTCTTGACACAGCAGTGATGAGCTTATTCCTTCCCCTCAGGCTCTGGAGTGGCGGATTTGCACTTTTATGGTTATATTAGGTGGTCTTGGATATTACCATGAATACATGGGAGTGCCTGTGCAAATTTCTACAAAGCTCGTGTGCTTTGTTTTGTCACACAATAATCCCTGCTTTGAGAGAATTATGATGTCTCCACTTGCATGATTGGAGTCTGTTAGTGTTTGCGGAGGCTCGTCATATACTGTATTTCGAACTGGTTTAGCAAAGGCGTTGACGAACTCACTGGCATCCAGACCGACATTGAAAACCAATCTGTTTGAACAACCTTGCACTAAACTCATAGGAATTCATCACAAATGATGTGATTTGAAGTGATGAAGTGATTTCTTTTTCTTTTTTTTTAACATGAATGAACTCTCACTCATTTTCAGTTGAGTCCTGGTGACTGTGGATCCCGGGAAAACTGGACATGAGACAGGAATACACCCTCTATGGTTCGCCAGTCCATCATTCACACCAAGGGTCAATTTAGCATAGACTGTCCATTTACTGGCATGGTTTTAGAATGTGTGAGGAAACCTGAGAACCCGGAAGAAGCCCACATGGATGAGAACATCTATGAGCACTATCACTGAACCGTTTACACATTTTCACACAAGTTAGATTGTGAGAAATCTTACAAATATGCAAAAGAGACTTTGTGAGGTTTGAGGAACAACCTGCTGCAATTCATTTCATTTCAAGTCAAATGAAATATCATTTTAATCATAATATTCGTATCTGAATCTTTGACCTTCATTGTTTATCTTTTGCAAGGATGCTTGCATGAAATATATCTGAAGAGTTATATATACAGTAAATATATGGCTAGGTTAAGCTATTTTCCTTAGATTTGCCAATCCTACTCCCATTAGTATTCAAGCAACATTCCAGGAAATGGAACAGCAATAAACCAATTACCTTTGTGGGAAGGATCTGAGGAATTACTTTCGGCCTTAACAATATATTTACAATTGACTTGAGACTCTCTGTCTTTTACATGTCTCGGGGCTCCTGAGGCACAATACAAACACAAAGACATCCAACACGCAAGTAGCCGTTGTGCTAGTTAAGTTGTTTATTTTGTCTGCTGTCACAAGGAAAACGAGAGAGAGAACAAAAACCTTACCCAACCAAAACCAAAATACAAGCCCCTTTCATTCCTGAATATTTGAGATTAAAAAAGAAAACCCAAGGGTTTACTTTGTCGTTGCATAAGAAAAAGAAAGTCTTTCTGCAAAGAAAAATGGCATGTTAATTTAACAGATAAGTGATCCATGTCAGGCTGCCAAACCTAAACAAATTCCATTTCAGACACCTCTCTTCTAAGACTCTCCTTTATCTTTACTTTTTTTTTTTAATCCACCACAGTCACTTGAAATTTTGGGAAAGGTGTGAAGCCATTGTTGTGGTTGTTGTAATTCAGCTTTACTTTTTTTTTTTTTTAAACCAGTTCTTTAGATAGAGATAGATGGATTGTTGTTATTTGGATTCTTTAGATTTGTTCTTATATTCAGTTGTGTCATCATTTCCGACAATTGAAAACTATTGGAGGATCGAGTTGGTTATTTGCATCTGTAAACAACATACATTAACTACACATCACTCCAAAGAAAACCTACTGAATGCAGTTTTGCCTGTGCAGTGTGGTATTCCTTGTCGCACATGGTTTTTGACCCATGTCTACACTCAATAAACATTCTTGCAGATTAGCCAAGGGTGAAACGAGTACAAAACACACTGACCTGAGTAAAAGTACTGCAAGTGAAGTAATAATTCTCTTGAGTAAATATAAAAGTAGTGAAAGTAGAGTATTTACTGGACAACTGACAAAACTAATCCAAACATTTATATATATATATATATATATATGTTTGGATTAGTTTTGTCCAACCTGCAGAGACATGTACAGGTTAAAAATTAGCTAGCTGGGTAACCAAGACTAGTTAGTCCTGGTTACTCAGCTAGTTAATTTTTTACCTGTACATGTTTCTGCAGGTTAGATGTTGAGCTGTGAAATGTTCATATCTCCATTGGCTTTGACACACATAATTTGTAGATCATTATCATGCTGTGTTTTTTTTTAAGCATTAAAACTGAAGATACCTCATAAATTGGGTCAGGGTTCTTCTTCGCTTTCCACTGTCTCAGCCATTACTGCTGCTGACTAAGCATTTGGTGCCTTCAGGTGTAGATTATCTGCAGGAAATGGCATCGTCTTGATTGGCTTACGGGGTTATATGGGGTTATCTGTAATATATATAAATCTGTATATATATAAAGTACTGTTATATTAAACCATGTACTCAAGTACAGTAGCTCTAGTACATGTAGTTTGTTACTGTCCACCCCTGAGATATATATGACAAGGCGGAAGGCTTTATACAAATAAAACTAAAATGCTACAGCTATGACAAACTAAGATGAACTAAATTGCAGTACAGAAGATTAGTATCTTGTTTGTATGCTAAAGTCATGCTATTCGTCTTTGTATCTAAGAAGCACGTATTTACAGTTTCAGAAACATAGGAGCCTGTAATAAAAAAATGCTGCAATGTAAAAAATAAATTAATAATAATAATAATAATAATAATAATAATAATAATAATAATAATAATAACAACAACAACACATTTGGAGATTTGTCCAAAACATGTCATACTTTGATTCATGAATATTGATCTTGGTCCAAGTTCGGATTTAGATTGCTCAAGTTATTGGCAAAAAGTGTGCATTATATCAGATTTGTCAAGATTTCATAGTTGAGAAACACGGTGTGAGCGAACATGCTCATGCTGAAAAATTAGCTTCAGATAAGGCGAAAAGATGAGAGACTTGATTTCCATTGCGACTTATAACATCTAACATGGAGGTATGTGTAAATGGTAGGTTCAGTAAGATCTGATGTATCACCTGAGCAATATCCATGAACTTTCAAATACATGCTATGAGATATCATAGCATGCCACAAAAACAATTCCTTCACTTTGATGGAAAGAGGGAGAAAAAGAAAGAAAGATATAAAGAAAGAGAGAGAGAGAGAGAGAGAGAGAGAGAGAGAGAGAGAGAGAGAGAGAGAGCAACCACCCTTTATGTCTGGCACCATTTAATAGTATCTTTAGGCAAGATTTTCCAATAATGGATCGTAAGCAGAAATTATGACTCATTGGATTTAGTGACAATACTCTGCCAAGTGGAGAATGATTCCGGTTTAACATGTCTGATAAATCACACAATTAGTGCAGTCCTACAGGGCTCATTGAAGACGAAAATAAAATAAAATGTGTGAACACAGAGTGATCAATGATATGTGTATCCAACGCCAACTCTACAATCAAGAAAAAAATGTTGCATCCTTACACGCTTACAAAATAACATATTTATTTAAAAATTCAATTGATTTAGGTCACAGAGAGCCAAAGAGTAGACCCACACGGATCATGGATGGATTTTGTCAAGAGGCCGGTTGGCAACTTCCCAGCAAAGTGCCGGAAAAGGAAGCGACCACTGGTATTGAATCTGAAATCATACCCTGTCACTCATCAAAGATTTGATTTCTACATTTCTATCCCATTAGGCAATGCATCAGTTGAACACTTGTATTGAATCTAGGGCGTTTAGTATATAATTAAATTCATACGTCACATACTGTATTATGCCATGTTTTGACATGTCGTTTGACCTTTGAATCAGAGATTAAGAGTATGTTATGTTTCAGCCGGGACCTCAAGGACCTCCTGGCCCTCCAGGACCCCAGGGCCCACCAGGGGCCCCTGGTGCAGAGGTCACTCAAGAGGTTTTGCTGAAGGAGTTTAAAGAAATGATCAAAGGTGAGCTCTCATATACACTTATACGCACACATTAAAACCAATCCGTCGGCATATGTGAGAAATCTCAGCACCTGTGATTGGACAAGACACTTCTCATGAGCCAGTAAGACATAGTGGTGTTAAAAATCTCCAGATGCTAACCATATGCGTTTTAAATAGTTTGATCTGCTGAACGACGCCGTAGACACGGCTGTGGTTTTCCAGTGCCTTCACTTTCACACATTCTCAAACATGCTTTACAAAAGCCACTGTAAAAGATCTTAGCTTGTGCACAACCAGTCAGAGTCAGAGAACCTGTGATTATACACAAAGAGCTTTCATGATCCAGAAATTAGGCTGTTAAAAATGTGTGTATGCTAACCATATGCTTTTTGAAAAGACTGATGTACTGAGTGTAGCAGACAATTCAGTTGCTCACGCAGTCTGGGGTTTTCAGGGTTTTCAAATTTACCTTCACACATTAATAATCAAATATACACTAGGTCAGGTTTCAAGCAGGTTTTCATTAGCACATGTGGAAGACCCGTAGCTCTATTGATCTAGCTAGTGTTATAAAAGTTGTCAAGCTGAGGGAAAGCACTCAGTGGCAAATTCGTTTGTGCAGATAATTTATTGCACAAAATATAATCTACATGCTTCATACCATAACAGAGACATTTCTATTTGTAAATCATTCTTAATAACTCTGCAAAACAACAATCATGAAAAAAAAATAGTTTACTCTATTACTCTTGGTTTCGTTTATATCTGGAAATCTAGCTAGCCAGCTGAGAGTAGCTTGTTGCGAGAATAGCTATGTTATTTTAAAACTAGCCCAGCTAAAATAACAAGAATAAAAAAGTAACACATACAGAAAGAACTTACTTCACTACCGTTGTTTAAATTTGTTCCTGCAAATCTATCTAGCTAGCTTTTTTTTGTTCAGGCTAAACTACTACTGCGCTACTTGCTAACTCGCCACTTTTATCCAGTGTTAATGTGGATGATTGAAGGTGTCCTTTTTATGATTAAGTGGATGATTGACAGTGTCCTTTAAATGGTTAAGTGATTAAGTGGATGATTGAAGTGTCCTTTTTGGATACATGTTATTCTATTCAGTCACATTAAATTCTATTACATTTAATGTAACCTCAACAAATAAAGAGATGCTTTGAAAGATCAGATGTTAAGAGACGGTTTTAATAGCGTCCTGACCTTCTGGTGTCTGTGGTTGGTATTAGAATTACAATTATGTCAGAATTGGTTTCAGATGCAATTTTTTCTGTTGTAATCATTCAGAAGCCACGGAGAGGAGAGCGTTGGTGGACAGGGCAAGCGGGCAGAGCCAGATGCCCACAACTCTGCTGGCATTAGAAGGTATGGCGTCGTACCGGAGGATTGAAGAGGCCTTCCACTGTAAGCTCAGAGGGCCTGTCGTGGTAGACAAGAAGACTCTGACTGAGCTGCAGAACTTCCAGACAGTAAGTGTTATGAAAAGGCACTCCCTGTGAAATGTATTAGATATAATTGATGAAAAGCTTTTAAAAAGATTAATATTTTGGGAGGTGACACGCAGCCCTGGGTAAATAATTAGTACAGCTATTTTTCTCTGCAATAGTTCATCAGCACTGTCTGAAAATCTGTCTACTGTGCACTTGCCTAGCGCGTACATACAATTGTGAGGCGGCTAATGATAACATTATGTGGCTCTTACAGATAGGCAGTAGTGTTTTTCCAAAATTCATCCTCACCCTGTCTGTATTTCTTTCTGCATCTACTGTTTTATGGCCTATCTTCCCCCATGTGCATGACCTCACCACCAGAGCTTTAATCATTTGCAATCATATCTCGATTACACTTTATTCTTTAATGCTATGAAAGGCACATATGCATAAAAACAAAAACAGGTGAGCTGTAGTAAAATCATGGGCAGCCTTTGTTGTATGAGATTACCGCTTAAGCGTAGAAAACGTAATGAGTAAATCAATAGGAGGGAGAGCGAGACAGACAGGAGCAGAGAAGATCTAACAATAATGTAATAATAATACTCTCATAGGCACTCAGTGATCCTAAATAACAGCTCTTTTAAGTGTTAATGTTGGTGGCGACGACTTGTGGCACAAATTCCAGGCTTTTGAGAAACACTTTGATTTTGATCCAGGTTCCACTTAAAGTGCCTTTTATAAGTATTCACCCCTTTGATCTTTTCCACATTTTGTAGTGTTGAACTAAAATGGACTTTAGTGGGGTTATGTGTCATGAATCAACACAACACAGAACAATAGTTGGCAAAATTCTTCAAATAAAAACATAAAAATTGTGATTGGATCAAGTGTTCGTCCCATTGCTGTGAAACCTCTAAATAAATTCTGCCATCAGATTGAAAGTCATCAGTTGAAATCACATAATTACTTGAATGGAGTCCACCTATGTGCCATTAAAGTCCCACGTGATCTCAGTATAAATATACATGTTCGTTGAAGGCTCCAAAGTTTGTTAGAGACTATACCATGAACACTATTGCGCTGTCGATACAATCCAGGGCAAAGTTCTGGAATAGTGCGGAACACTGTTAAATACATTATTTAAAAATGGGAAAGAATATGACACAACTGTGTAAGGAGGGCATAAGTCAAAGAAGCAACTAAGAGGCCAAGGGCAGCTCTTAACACAATACTACCATCACCATGCTTCACTACGGGGATGGTGTTCTCAGGGTAATAAGCTGTCTTGGGTTTCCGCCAAATAGAGCGCTTTGAGCCTTTGTCTCTTCAAACCAAACAGGGTGTCATATAGCTTCCTCAGCGCCCCTCCAAATTAATACCGTCTCCACCATCCCCATTTACAGCTTTCGTCATGACCAAAACCAATCTTTGTGGTGTCTGGATTATGGCTGTGCCATTTTTTTTTGTGAGGGTGAACACTTATGCAATCACTACTTTGAAGTTTTATAAATTTTTACTTCCACTTATATTTTGGCCTATTTTGTGTGGATTCATGACAATAAATATTCACCCTTTCACCACATTTTGTATAGTGATTATCACTATACAAAATGTGGTGAAAGGGTGAATATTTATGCAAGGAACTGTAACTGTAAATTCTGCAGTTGTGTCCTCATTGTAACAGTCTGGAAGAATAAAGTGTGACCTACGTGCTGCATTTTGGAGCAGCGTGTCTTAGTGTGAATAGTTCTTGTCATCTGGACACTAATGATGAAACGCCCTGGATTATCCAATCATCCAGCCAGGACCAAACCTGAGCCTCTCACAGTCCTCCTGCTGAAAAATATCTCCTTTTTCAAATGTGCCACATTGCCTTCTTGGCACTGTACAAAAAGGTACACTGTTTGGGACTTGGACCAGAGAGCGGTAGGGATTAAAAAAAATAAAAATAATAAAAATGCTGTTTGAAATGGCACACTGCTTCAGGGAAGAGCTATGTCTTGTGACATTCTGACGTGGCTGGCATGGGGAAATGAGATGCTGGCATAAAAGGAGAGGCTGGGAGAAAGAAAAAAAACCCCTTGTGATTTGTGCAGTGGCCTCTGCACCAAGAATGGGTAAAAAATAGGGCTTTGATGAATGTAGACAAGATTCCCCAATAAAAGGCTGCTGTGCCAAGCATCCCATTGCTAAAACAGCATCAAAGTTTAAAGGTGCATGATTTCTTACCGGTAATACAATGTGCACCCAGCTGGAACGTTGTTATAAATTGTGTATAAGAGTGGTTGATTTTTGAACTTTTCTCAGAGCAATCAATCGAGACCGTATTTTATTTTGCGAACGCATTGTAAATGCTGATTTCTAGTCTTTCATGTCACAAAAGAATGACAGAACACTTACATGATAAATGCCCAGTTAAATGCTATTATTTTAGCTTATGTTGTCAGGAAAATGCCGTCAGTGAAGTACAAAATCATTCTGATAGATTCAGAAGGCATAATAGAAAATAATTTGGCCTGGCATGACTGGCCCATACAGTGATGATCAAAAACAGAATTGGAGGCATCTTGGCAGAATCTGAAATATTTCAAAACCCTTAGCTTCTCCATGCTCCCAAACCGAACCCGATTTATTTCGTAACAGTATGTGGGCTTATTAAATTGCAGCGTATTAAACTGCATTTGAAAAAAAGGCATTCTTAAAACATTTCATAGTGTGGAATGCTACTCAAAAGACACAACATTTTCTCTGCAGGGTTGTTTTTCTCTCGATAACTGTTAAGGCTCTATTTCACAGCTGCAACATAGAAATGGGTAGATTGGTGTCTGGTGTTGATTGCTGTGCTCAGTAATTCTCACCTGCTTCCTACCTCCAGCCCCCTGCTAAAGGTGCCTTTCTCAGAGGGACGGGGATGGATCAATCCACTGGACGATTTACAGCGCCCATCACAGGAATTTATCAGTTCTCTGCCAACGTTCATATTGGTAAGACGATCGCAGAAATCTTAGCTTTTTAATGCTTGCAAATAGTTCTGAGTATCCATTACATACAATTGTTGAGAGCAAAATATAGATCAACGTTACTGCAATCTGGTGATGAAGAAGCTGTAATGAAGAGCTAAGCGTAAAAGAAATACTTTAAAGTGTAGTCTTTAGTAATCTACTCTTAGGAGGGCCTGAGAGTCTCTGTCCAATCTTCTCAGAGAGACTTCTCAGAATAAACTAGGTTCCTTTATGTTAATGCATGTAGAAAATTCAAGCAGAACATACTCAAGCATATTTGAATGCTTTGGGAGAATACATCAAACATCAAATATTCCTCCATCAAATATATATTACATTTTACTGTTATATAATAATAATAATAATAATAATAATAATAATAATAATAATAATAATTATTATTATTTTATATATATA
>JAFFST010051944.1:15719-36167 GCA_022414735.1 Noturus placidus
GTGTGTGTGGCTGACATCTGTTTTTATACAGATTACATCGGAACCGGGGTTATTAAACTTTATGATCTTTTTATGATCCTACCCCCTTACACCTGACATGTCATTAAATTTATATGATCTTTACCTTTGACCTTTATAAAACAAAGAACTATGATATGTCTCTTTTTGACCTTTGACCTAGACCTGTCAAAAACCAAGTTACAAGACATGGAAACCACTTCTCTCTTACAGGATGCCACTTTAATGTTTAATGAATTATTTTAAAAAGACTGTTAATTATTTTTTTCTTCTGTATGTATTTTTTTAAAAAATGTGACGTGGGACTGCTGCCCACACACACACAACTTGCATCGCGCTCCTTGCGCAACGGCCGACTGCAAGGTGGGGTGGCAAAAACACATGGCTGGCAGCAAATGACTGGAGCGGCTTCTCCTCACCATCTGGCAGAAAAGCAACAGCTATAAAAGATAACAGCAGAAATAGTGGGGTGAGTTTGATGTATGTCGAGTAACTCCTCTCTCTACCTCCGGTTATAGATGCAGATGACGTCGATGATGAGGATTACAGAGGAGAAACTTCCCAGCTGTGCTGCACCTCCGCCAAGCCTCCGAGGTCCTACGTCAGGGTCACTCCAGCCAGTTTGTTGCACCCCACATCGAGAAGAAAGCAACCTCCACCTTGACACTGAGCACAGCCTCACCTCCACTCCACTCCTGCACCTGACTTTAAATGAAAAAAAAAAAAACCCACATTTTTCACTATCTCTGCCCCCTCAATGTTTGTGTTCTGCCTGTCCCAGCCCTAAGCGGCCACACAGATAGAGAATGTGAGCAAAAGACCCAACCCCTCCCAGACATCATGGACCCTCTACTACAACATCTGCTGGAGACAAATCTCCAGCAGCAGGTGGTGACTCAGGAGCTGGCTCAAAGCCTACATGCTGTGACCCAAGAATTACTGGATCTCAAGAAGAAGCCCTGCTCTGCTTCCTCAATCTCTCTCCTAGACCCCTGCTGGGAGGCCCCAGCCATCCTAGCAAAGCTCATCAGTGAGTACAACATTGAGGCCTTCCTCCTAATATTTGAGTGGGTCACCCAATGCAAACAGTGAGAATTAGAGCATTGGGCTGACATCTTTCCCCCTTTCCTGTTGGGGGAAGCCAAGCGTACCTACTATGCCTGAATATGGTAACTGATCACGCCCCTAAAGTGGATGGCCTGGGCCAAAGACATGAATACCAGGGTGACCCGGTGGTTCCTCTCATTGCAGGACTTCTCGTTTCAGGTCCAGCACTGGGCGAGGGCTCAACATGGAAATGACAATGGCCTGTCAAGAAGGCACAACCTCTGTCCCCAGTGTAGTGTATAAAATATACATAAAATAAATACAAGGGTAAGTAATAGTATGACAATACTATTATAATAGTATTAACCTAATATGTAATAGTAATAACCTAGTATGAGTAATATGTAATTGAAAATTCATGGGGCTGACGTTCACCTAAGACGCACACACACACAGAGGACTATGCCACCACGCATACACACAACCTTGAGACCAACGCCTCTCAATTTTGTTTCATCCCATTTTCTGTTTCTAATGGTTTTCGAAAAAGGCTCTTTTCAAAACATACTGGTATCTGTGATAAGCTTTGTTTTGAACATAATGGTAATCTTGATAAGCTCTTTTTTAAAACGTATTGGTTAAACACATTGGTGTCTGGGTCATCCTGACCCAAGTAAAATCGTATAAATAGAAGAGCTTTAGCTCTCGTTTTTGGGGATCACTTTTGAGACTCTGAACTGTGTGGACCTCGGGCAATGGAACAGAATGAATAAACCTGGACCCTTGCTTTTCCTCACACATGGCTGCTGTCTTATTTTTTTTTCTAGATTAAATTGTTACCCAAAGTGTCTTTGGCTGGTAGTGTGGTGGCGGGACAGCAATCTCCACCAGTACAGTCTCACCACCACTCCTGCACCTGACTTTAAATAAATAAATAAAAAAACGCACCTTTTTTCACTACCTCTGCCTCCTGAGTGTCTGTGTTCTGCCTGTCCCTGCCCTGAGTGGAAATAACATGGAATGGAAACAATAGGTGGGTGTAATTTAAAAAAAAAAAAAAAAACAAGTAAAAGCAGCTGTAACAATGCTTCCTGGAAACACGGTCTACTGGGTTTTTTTTTTGCTGTAGGTTCCTAGGTTCACACTTAGGAAATCAGTATGAATAAGATGAGAAGATGAGTAACATAACAGAGCATATTATTTTTGAGGTAAGTACAGCTACATAAATCTGATTGTTTTAAGTGAGAAATAATGTATAGAATGACCATGAAGTACTAAGAAAACTCGACCAATTATTTATTTTCTGTTTTAGGCAACATTTGCTGGTATATTCTATAAAAAAATATAAATATACCATACCCTATACTCCATCAAACATACTTAATATGTGTGTGTGTGTGTGTGTGTGTGTGCATGAAATGCAATTACTTATTAAATATATATATATATATAACTAACAGTTATCTTTTATATATTCAATATTTTCTGCAGGACCTTAACATAAATCTTGAGTGTTTTGAAATAGATCTTTAAAACAATTTATTTGTTAAACAATTATATTTTCAGCGACTAACATATACCGTTATATTTGCTATTTATTATTTCAAAACTAGAAAGAAAATTTATGTTAGACATTTTATAGTGACAAAGTATATTCCAGATGCTAAACTAAATACAATTATGTATGTATTATTTATAGTACAGACTCTGAACCTTAAAATTAACTTTGTATGTTTAAAGCAATCATTTTCAGTTCAGTTTTTTGAAAACTGTTTCCTTTACACTGTTTCCTCTCTGCTCCACAGGTAACCTAATGAAACTATAACTGCCAGTTATGTCTATGTCTATAAATGCTTTTCTGCTCCTTTCATAATTATATAAAAAAATATAAAATTTTAAGTCTGAATATTAGTTTAAGTATATCAGATTGAATATCAAGTATAACAGCAAATAGGGAAAAATTATGTATCAACATTAATTTAATTATATGCAAGTATTTATGTAATAATTAGGTAATGTGAGGTAATAATTTTTATTACCTATTGTATGTGTTTCCTCCTTAGTTTACAGATGAAAATATCACAGTGAACGTAACCCATGACCAGTTCACCTGTGACACCGAAGAAAAAACACTGCTCCTGTACCATACTGTGTTCCAGCCATTAGTCTACAGCTTGGTGTTTCTGTTGGGACTCTCAGGAAATGGCCTCCTTCTGATGGTCCTGCTGAATCGTCGTGCTCACCTTCGCATGACTGACATCTACCTGCTACATCTGGCCCTGGCTGATCTGCTCCTGCTCTTTACCTTACCATTTGCAGTGACCCAAGTGCTGACTGGTTGGGTCTTTGGGAACTTCCTGTGCAAGCTTGTAGGCCTGTTAAACCGCCTAAATCTGGTGTGTGGGAGTCTTCTTCTTGCAGGCATTGGTTTTGATCGCTACCTAGCCATTGTTCATGTTGTCTCCAGCCTCCAGACCCGTCGGCCCCAAACAGTTCACCTCATCTGTGCTCTGCTCTGGCTATTTTGTCTTGTTCTCTCTATGCCCAACTTAGTATTTCTTTCTGTAGAACCCAGAAGGAATGACGATACATGGCTACAGTGTCACTTCAACAACTATGGCATCCATGCTTACAACTGGTTACTTGTTAGTCGGTTGATGACACACCTGTTGTGCTTCCTCCTGCCTTTAGTCATCATGGGTTACTGCTACACTGCTGTGGTGTGCACACTGTACCACAGTCAACAGAGCCTGGAGAAGCAGGGGGCTATTCGTCTGGCTATGGTGGTAACCCTGGTTTTCTGCTTGTGCTGGCTACCCTATAATATAACACTTTTTGTGGACACCCTTGTGAGGTTAGAGATCCTATCTCAGAAAACCTGTCAGACTCGCAATGCACTGGCTCTGGGTCTGATGGTGACAGAGAGCATTGGTTTTATTCACTGCTGCCTTAATCCAATCCTTTATGCCTTTGTAGGGGTGCGTTTCCGGAATGAGCTTCTGAGATTGCTGCCAAAATATGTACGCGTCTGTGGCCCCATGCTATGTGCCAGATGTTTCAGAAAGGTATCTGTCTCAGCCATGGCTACCACCATCACCACCTCCACTAGCCAATACATATGAGTACAGAAACAGGGAAGAAACTTGCTGAAAGTATGCAATCATTCAATAATATATATTTTTTTCTAAATAAAAGCCAAGCTTATTTTACTTTTGACCCTCTGAGCCATCTGTCTGATTATCTTTGGCTTACACATTTAATTATGCAGTGATGCAGTGCTGATAAATAATACAGAGTATGCATGAGTGTACAGGATATCTAAACAAGATTCTACTTTTATCATTGTAAAAATTCTGTGTGTACGTTTTTAAAAATCTCATAGCTGGGGAGTGCTCTTCAAAGTAATACCTGATGCAAGATAGTAAAAAACACAAGATATTTAAATAATAAAACAATGTTTGCCTGATTGTGTCTGCATCTCTTTTTTTTCCCCACGGATCCCCCAACACTTTCCCAATCATCAAAAAAAAAAAAAAAAAAACACATAGTTTGTTTCCTTATTGTTTGCCTTTAGACTTCTATTAAACACAGTTATACATAAAATTTGTAAACGAGCAAATTGCATCTTATTTACAGCAATTATACAGATTATATATAACATATTTATATACTTTCTTGCACAACAGTTCGGTAGTCAGAGAAAACAACTAGAAACTAATTTGTGAGTTTTTTTGTTCTTGCTCACAATAATGAACACATTTATCTGTCAAATGTACAATACTTTACAGACATTTAAAAATGGCTTCAGAATTTGTTGCTTAACTGTAATTTTCCACTATTTGGCTGCTTTAATTAAGACATTATTACAAATAATTAGCATCTGATTGCCACAATCAATAAACACCGAAAAAAGCATGTCAGGGTTTGAAGTAACCCATAAGGGGAAAAGTTATTTTTATTATTATTATTTTTTTTTACAGATTTACTGAAAAATGTTCAGAAAGGCATATTTGTCATGCTTCCAGGTCCATAGCCCAGTGGACTATCCAATGACAAGCCCCTTTGTCTGATTCCCTGGGATCCTATCATGGCTGACTGTGGGTGTGGGGGTCCCATCATGGGCCCCTGAGGGGACAAGACAGTCCCTTGCTGGCCAAAGTGCTCCCCAGCAATTGGAATACCCCTCTGCTTAGCTTGCATCATCATGTTCTGCTGAGCTATAAAATTGTGTGGATGTTGCTGTGGGGTCATTGTGCCCTGTGGTATATGGGACTGGTGGTGTAAGAGGCTGTTAGCCATCATGGCCTGCTGCTGGTGGTGATGTTGCTGCTGTTGCTGATGCATACCTGTCCTACCCATCAGATGACCTGGGTGGCATATTGGCCCAGGCCCCATCACACCACCTCCACCTGGGCCCATACTTCTGGGTCCTCCGTGGGTCATCCCTATGCCAGGGCGTAAGCCACAGTGTGATGGCTGAAGGGGAGGCTGCTGCTCAGCCATCATGTTCTGCAGATTGGCAATGTGAGGGTTGGAGGAGGGTGTGTTGCTCTGAAGGGGGCCAGATGAAGAAAGCTGCTTTAGGAGTTGTGCTGAAGGAGCCTGATGAGGTAGATGCCCTTGGTGAGGGGTCTGCTGCAGCTGTGACATTGCCTCACTCTTGGGGAAGTACTGCAAGGTACTGCTGGGCTTGTCGGCAGGAATGATTCGAGACAGGTCAAATTCTGGGATGCCTGTGTGTGTGGGCCTAATCACCTCACTCAAGTCCGGGCCCTCTGCTATGGGCATGGATAGGAAAGAGTCAGGTGGGTGAGGCTGGCGCTGATTGGGCATACCCTTACTAAGATGGTGCATTTGCTGGGAAGGGAGAATATCATCAGAAGGATGGGGATACTGCTGCCCCATACCTCCAACTGGAGAGTGCAGGGAGGCCTGCATGCGTGAAAATACACCCATCTGACTTGGAGTATGCATTGGGGACATGTTACAAGGTACAATCCCATCTGGATGGCCCCCTCCACCCCCCATCATTACTGGCATGGCAATGGGGTTGGGTGAAGGCAGCAAAGGACCAGAGGGGTCAAGAGATAACTGCTGATTTCCTGAAAGGACCATTCCAGTGGGGCTTTGAGGGCTACTGTGAGGTCCCATTGAACCTTGAGAAGACAGGAGCATCTGCGTAGAGTGGTGATTAGCCATATTTCCTATAATGAAATAGAGCAAAAACTAAGCCAAAGATATGCATAATTATGCAAAATTCTAAACATAAACAAGTATTTTCAACTGTCTATGACATACAATATTCAAAATTTACAAAAATAAGACATAATTTTCAATAAAGAGCTATACCGGTTATTGCAATGCTGTTCAGTCATTTCATCCACTAATAAGTAATGGGAAATTCCATCTCAAGTGGTCAATACAGGTTGCTTGGCCATTTTATATTTTACTAATTTATTTGAGTGATTACCTCTGTGTTGGCTTTGCAAAATCACTAAGAGGTGATTCACTGCAGTCTGTAGCATGTAGACATGTTGGATTAGATCCACTATGTACTGGAACGTTGTAGCACTCATGTGCCGATGTAACTCATCTGCAGTTATGGTTAGGATTGCAACAACCAGTACATAGTGTATTTAATCAAATACATCATGCTACAGGCTGCAGTGGGGACACTCTAAACCACCAGTTAGTTTATTTATTTTTACTTGCACTAGTGACTAGTGCACTAAGTGACTTCTGAGCTGAAGTCACTTACTAATTCATCACAGGAGAAACAACAGCACAGCTATGTTTATGACACTGTTCATTTGAAAAACACTCAACTGAACACTGTAATTCCATACTGGGATGCAAACTCTTCAGGGTGAAAAAGGTGATAAAGATGCAAACCCCCTAGGAGCAGCTAGTAAAAATGTATGTGGTTTTAGTTCTTTATAGCTATTGCAACTGCTGTTTGGTCAATTAATCATAGGGCTTAGATATGATATTTATTAATTGATTTCACAACAACTACAACTAAAATAAAAACAGTCACAAGTTAATTTCAATTCAGCATCTGTCAATTTTAATGAGCTTGACATTTTCCCCCTTCTCAAGTGAAATATGTTCAATTAACTAACAACCATGCTAATATCTTAGCATAAAAAATGGAACCATCAGGGGCAAACATTAACGTCTAGTTGGCACTTAAACATGAGAAGCTCAACTTGTGTTGTATTCATTGGTTCATTGGAAAAATGGTAACATTAGTAACATTAAATGAGTAGTCGCAATGCCCTAATCCTAGTAACCTTATATAAGTAGACTTGGAATAATAAAGCGGAATAATAAGTATGCTAGCTAACATTGGACTACATGGAAGTAATGCTAACACCAAACATTACATCCGAAATATGATGGCTAGTGTTTGCTAAACCAAAACCTTATACGGCTAATTAACAGTCCCAAACTTGACATATCATTGTATAAGAAATTAATTTTATGATAATGCTACTGTAAGAGATTCTTAACTTAAGTCAGTGGTCACCAACCCTCTTCCTTGAGATCAATGTTCCTGCAGGTTTCATCTACAACCAGAATCAAACACACCTGTTTTAGATGATCAATAACTTCTTAAGGCAATGACTAGTAGGTCAGGTGGGCATGATTTTTGTTGGAGCTAAAGTCCTCAGGAAGGTAGATCTTCAGGAACAGGGTTGGTGACCACTGAGGCATGCAGGCAGTAAAAAACTGACCTCTCAGACTGTATTGTATGAATGTGTGATACTAGACTGTATCATAGTGCATTTGGTTTTACATATGTAACATTACAATAAAAAAAAAAAAAAACTTTTAAAATTTTAATTATTTTTATTTTATACAGTTGCCCAGGTCAGGTACTTTTTAGACGGTCCCTTAGTGAACCCATTACTAAGTGCTGGTGACCTGCGTTTCTGAAAGATTACCTTAGCAAACATTAACTGGAGAAAATTTTCATATATATTCAATTGCACTTGGTTCTTGTTCCATTCCAGAGTAAGAAAATACACACTTTGCCCTTTTTATGTGTTTTTTTTTTTTTCCAAGAGAAATAGAAGAGAGAATATTGAATGTGCAGCGAATGTCCAATATAAAACCAACTGTACTGTGGTCTTCCAGAGATGTCCTCTTCAGTTTTCACTCTTTTCAGGTGCATTGCATGTGCCAAGCACAGAAATGTTTTTCTTTTTGACAACTCAGAAGGCATGGTATGGTGTCAATATTGTGCCTTAAGTATCATTTTAATAAAAATAAAATATAAAAATACACACATCATAGAATTGAAAACACAACTTAAAAAAAAGAAAACAGAATAATATGAATTAAAAACAAAATTGTGTCTTCCTTGGTTAACTTAATCTGATGCATGCTCTCTACTTTTCATTTGGGTTTGCTTTACCCTCGTTTTTAAATACTTCGATTATGATTACAAAAAATCCGGACAGAATTTTATGCAGATCAGGGGTGGTATTAAAGTCTCCATTGGTCCACTGGTTCTAAACCGGTGACGTCACAGATGTTTTACTGGATTCGATCAGCTCCCTTGCTCCTTAGGTCGTGAACATAGACCATAAAAAAAAAGAGGGACAATGCATCTTTACTCTCTTCCATTGTAGAAAAGTGAAGTCGCCGATGTCACAATATGGCACTAACACCTTGGAGTCTGCACAGCCTGCGAACTCTGAGCCCGAGTCTGTGCAATAGTGAGTGTGAAGAGAATCCATGGTATAAAGGTCCTGCCCAATCGCAAGCAATCGTATCGCAAGCACATGCCCCTAAACTTTTCCAACTCATAAATGTCAGTGTGAAATAAACAATTATGGAAATATAGAAATGTAGATATTAAAGTTAAAGCCTCCCAAAGATCCTAAAAAAAGTCAGTTGGTGCCTCAGTGACAACTTTGCTCAGAGAAGCTGTCAATCACAGCTGTCAATCATAGGCGAGAAACAGTAGGCGAGAAACAGTAGGCGAGAAATACCTAGATTGCATACTGCGTCCAGCAAGATTTTTCCGTGTGTAACTGATGGACACTACATGAGTTAAAAATCATATAATGCAACGGGACTAGTTAAGATGAGCTCAGAAAATAAAATTGCAGAAGACAGCGCGTCAACTCTTTTTTAGTATTAAACCCTAGTTAAACAGGACTTGTTTAACAATACCCGAATAAACTGTTAACTAAATAAATTTTTTAAAATTGTTAAAGGTTTGAACAAGAAAACAGTTTGAAACAGTTTAAGTCACAGCGTTTGAAACCTTTTTTCTGATCTCCATCATGCCTTAGCCAGTCAAGCTAACTCCAACTACATTTACCTCAGCCTGTTAACTCTTCCCACATTAAATGACTAATTCAGTTAGCTTTTCTGATGTGAATTTCACCATTAGTGCTGTTTCTTTAATCTGGTGGTCCATTTAAGATTTTTGTTTATTATGATGTCGAAGGTCACATGACAATACTAACATGGCGGATGTAGTATGTATAGGATTGTAGTCATAATACACACACATACACACTGATTAGTACATTGAATGCAGTATGTACTGTAACAGTACGCGAAATGGGACGCAGCTAATATATCGTGTACACAAGTTCGGGCACTGGTAAGGTCTCTAGCTCACTACACATTGGGACACTGATGACTCAATTTCCAGCACGATGACTATGTACTCAAGTTGTAAAATGTCACATATTTTTAAGTTTTTAATTCTTGGTAAGTTTTATATGTCACAGAAATTTGTTAGCTTAATCACATGTATTTCTGTCATGGTATGTCAAGCAGTAGCTAGTAGATATCTTTTTTTTTTTTAATCATTAAATGCCTAAAAAAAGTTTTTAGACCAACACATTGCTATCGCACAGTGGTACAGTTTTTCGAATTTTCTGCATGAATATAACCTAAAACATCTCCAGATTTTCATACACAAGTTCTAAAAGTAGACAATGAGAGCCCAATTAAACAAATGAGACAAAAATATTATACTTGTTAATTTATTTATTGAGGAAAATGATCCAATATTACATATCTGTAAGTGGCAAAAGCATATGTACCTTCAGGATTAGCAGTTAATTTGAAGGTGAAATTAGAGTCAGATGTTTTCAATTAATGGGATGTCAATCAGGTGTGAGTGAGCACCCTGTTTTATTTTTAAAGGACAGGGCTCCATCAGAATCTGATCTCCACAACACATGTATGTGGAAGTGTATCATGGCATGAACAAAGGAGATTTGAAGACCTCAGAAAAAGAGTTGTTGATGCTCATCAGGCTGCAAAAGGTTACAAAACCATCTCTAAAATGTTTGGACAGACAGATAATAAGACAGACTGTGTACAAATGGAGGAAATTCAAGACCATTGTTAGCCTCCCCAGGAGTAGGGCTGTGACGGCAGCCATGACAACCGCAGCACCGTGTGGTAGGTGGTAGTAAATGATCTTGTTGGGAAACCAAATGTTACATTGGCGATATAGAAACATGCGTGCAATCACTCCATCCACTTCTTCTTCTTTTCCCCGGGTCAATCACAATACCATGTCCCACAGCGCAGTCAGGCTGTTTCTCATTGCAACATCACAACACTGCAAGGCTGTACTGAATTTTTTCACTGACGGAAGTACTAAAATAAAGCCTCATTTATTTTTTTAATATTTAGAATTTTATTTAATTTAAACCTTTAAAATAATATATTATTATTATTATTATTATTATTATTATTATTATTATTATTAATAATGAGTGAATTCTGAATTATACCAGTGGATTCTAAAGGAAAATGTCAGGACATCTGTCCATGAACTGAATCTTAAGAGAAATGGGTCATGCAGCAAGACAACAATGCTAAGCACATAAGTCGTTCTACCAAAGAATGATTAACGAAGAATAAAGTTAATGTTTTGGAATGGCCAGGTCAAAGTCCTGACTTTAATCCAATAGAAATGTTGTGGAAAGACCTGAAGCAAGCAGTTCATGTAAGGCAGGGGTGCATACACTTTTTTGACTTGCGAGCTACTTTTAACATGACCAGTCAAGGAGATCCACCTACACTCATGGTGCTGCAGCTTTGAGGACAGAAGATGCATTTTCCGTTTAAAGGCATTAACTGAGCTGATCATATTGACCACGGTTATGTCTTTTCCTTGCAGCTCCAAATTAAGCTCATTTAACATGTTGGTCAGATCGGTTAAAAATGCCACTGATCATCATTGAGTTGGGAGTATTCTGCATGTTTAACAGCAAAAAGAAATTCCCTTATCTCCGGACAGAGCTCTCGAAATCTCTGCAGGAGTTTACCCCTACTAAACCATCTCACATCAATGTGTAGGAGCTCAGTGTGGTCGCAGACATCATTGCGGGCACATTGTCCGTGGTGACTGATATTAATGTGCACACTGGGAGCTGGGTTTTGTCTTTAAAAGACTGAAAAAAGTTAACTCGGTGATTTCGCTCGCTAGTCTTTAGCGCTGGAGCGTTTGATCGCACACGCGTGGTGAGAGAAAAGACGAGATCTAAGACTGGCTAACATTTTAAATTATTATATATTTTTTTTGAATGGCGATCTACCCGCACTTCCTTTGCGATCAACCTAATGTGCACCCCTGATGTAAGGAAACACACCAACATCCCAAAGTGGATGCTGCTCTCTACTGAGGAATGGGCTAAAATTCCTCCATGCCAATGTTCAGGACTCATCAACAGTTACCAGAAACGTTTAGTTGCAGTTATTGCTGCACAAGGGGTGACACCAGATACTGCAAGCAAATGTTCAAATAATTTTTCCACTCACAAATGTGTAATATTGGATAATTTATACATTTTTAATAAATAGCCAAGTGTAATAATTTTGTCTCATTGGTTTAATTGGGTGCCCTTTATCTACCTTTGGGACTTTTAGTAATTTAATGATGTTTTAGGTCATATTTATGCAAATATATAGAAAATTGTCACACAAATTTTCAATCACCACTGTAAGTAATTATATGAGAGCTACAAGAACAATAACAAGCTACTTACATTTGTAGCCAGAAGTTGGGTGAGAGTTTGTCCCCCATTTTTTTTTCCAAGTTGAGAGGCTTCAGAAAACATGACGTCATATCCAGAAAGGGAACATACAGTGAGGGAAAAAAGTATTTGTTTCCACCTCCATGTTTGATGGTGGGGATGGTGTTCTTGGGGTCACAGGTAGCATTCCTCCTCCTCCAAACACGGCGAGTTGAATTGATGCCAGAGCTCCATTTTGGTCTCATCTGACCAACAGAGGACAACTGGGTGAAAGTGTTGTTGTCAGATGAGACCAAAATGGAGCTCTTTGGCATCAGCTCAACTCGCCGTGTTTGGAACTTGCTTGTTATATATATGCTTACTGCAAATATGAAATACCATCTCTTCTGAAAGACTGAGATGCCAATTTTAGTCTCATGTCAAACCTCTACTGTTAGCCAGGTTTAGTGAGCAATTAAAATTTTCAGTATTTTAATTAGTTAAAGAGGATTTTAATGAACTGGACAAGTGTAGCATTATTGTAGTTTAAACATTAGGAGTGTAAGGACATAATGAGAACAATTATTTACATACACATGACTCCGTTTGGCAGACCTTTTTTTCCAAAGCAACTTACTTTGCATTAAAGTTATACATTTCATCAGTTCATGCAGTCCTTAGGGATTGAACACATGACCTTGGCATTGCTAGCACACTACTCTACTGTTTGAATATAAATTGACTCTGAAAGTGGAACTTTGAACAATCTTGAGCATTACATTTGGACTCAAGTTATAAGTCTAAGGGATAAAAATGTGCATAATGTTTATATATATATAACTTGAAATGTATTCTAGAGATCAGATTTTGTTCCAAGGAGCTAGGGGCATCATGTGCCGAGATATTGAGGTTTCCGTAAAAAGCTGTATAACCAAAATTTGTTGCGTGCTATGACATAAAGATGGCTGCCATAGTTAAATTAATAATAATAATAAAAAAAACTATTGTTTGGCAATGGGAATACATGTATGTAATCAATAAAAAAAATAGAAAAATTAAAAACGGTCAAGCAGCCAACTTTACAATTTTTGAACCACTTGAGATGGACTAACCCTAATAATAAAGAAGGGTTTACCTTCCCTGGCACTGAAATCAGGAAGAGAAAGCTTTTCCTTTCTCTAATATCATAACAGGCTGAAATCACAATTTAAGTCTAACTAAATTCATGCCTTTTTGAGCACCAAGAAGTATTACCAATCATGTTCAGTTCTGCAGAAAACTGGCATGGTTGTAAGATTTCAAAAGAAACTGAACCTGAAAAAATGTAAAGGTTGTTATGCTAATAGACTGTACCTTGAATGTTGGCTCCAGGAAGGATCAATCGATCTGATGGCATCTCATCATCAGAAGTGGCTATAGTCTTGATGGCATCATGATAGAGTGGAATGGAAGTGGGCATTGCATACTTGGACATCTGAGACATTATAAGTGACAGTGGGTTCTGGGTTGGAGGTGCGTCTGGGGAAGAGGTGAATGGCATGTTGGGAGTTTGACTGCTGGGTGTTGAAGTCGAACTCCTAGGAGGAAGGGATATACCTGGAGTAGGAAATCAGGATGAGAAATCTTTAACCCACAATAACGAACAGTAATTAAAACACAAAAATATTTATATTTGAATCCTGTACATAACTTATTAATATAAACTATTATTAAAAAAACAATATTGTATTAACCATTTGTTACCTGTCTCAGTTGAACTGCTCCCTCCATTACCTATTCCCTTATTATTAGATGTCCCTCCAGGGCTGGCCAGGGAAGTCTTTGGTGAGGCAGTCCACCTTGGAGATGCAACAGGCATGGCTGGAGATTTGTGATGTCCAGGGGAACCAGATGGGGACCGGAGTCCAAGGGATGATCCCATTATTTGAGGGGACTTCATGGAGGTGGCAGAAGGTGTTCCTGCTCCAGAAACTGAAGAAAGAACAGGGTGTGGTGGACCAGTGGATGCTAGCTGGTTGGGGGATTTCAGGCCTGTAGCAGAGGGAGAGGACATGAGGGGAGAAGGTTCTTGGCTAAGGGGAGGTGACTTCAGCTGGTGAGGT
This sequence comes from Noturus placidus, assembly GCA_022414735.1. NCBI lineage: Eukaryota > Metazoa > Chordata > Actinopteri > Siluriformes > Ictaluridae > Noturus > Noturus placidus. The sequence continues at coordinate 29,884 of JAFFST010051944.1, forward strand.
GGGGGCATGACTGGGGAACCAATTGAGTTGACATTAATGGCAAGGTCAGATGGATGACATGGCCCATGGTCTGCTTTATGACCAGTGTTTATAGGCATATGGCTAAGCCTTGAGTTTCCACCAATTTGAGGAGTACCCTGCTGATCAGATCTAAACATCTCAGGACCTGATTGATGGAGGTAGGGCCTATCTCTTTGTCCACCTGGAAAGGGGCCCTGATTGAGGAACTGAAGAGTTACATCTGGTCCATGGACCATTACTTTGTTAGCACCAACCCGGCCATTTGGTGCAGCCCTAATACGGTTGTTGTCCTCAAGGCTTGCCATCTCTGACCCAGGCCCTTCTTTTAATTTCTGGGCTAATATATGTTGCTGCTGATGCAGGTTCAAATTCATGTTCATGTTTATATTAAGGTTTCCCCCTAATGGAGAGTCAACCATATCTCTCATTAAAGTGCCACCCCCACCACCAATGGGAGAGCCAATCATAGTGCGAGAATTGGGGAATTCCATTGGATCACTGCGTGAAGGAGGACCTCCTCCCATGCCAGGATTAGGAAAGCCTGGTCCACTGGGGTTATCGATCATCCTGGGGCCTCCAAGTCCTCCCTGCTGCTGCAGCCTTGATAGCTGCTCCAGATCTAACCTGCGGAGACCTTGTATTTGACGTTTCTCCATAATGTGAAACATCTCCTCCCGTGTTAAGGGACGGTCCATACTACTGAGCATTTGCTGAGATAGTCCACCAGGTCCTCCTGAAACATAACACCCATGAAATGGACCTACTCCAGACATATTCGGTGCCATGTCATCCAGCCAACCCATTCCTGGCCTGGGGGATCTTTGAGACCCTATCCCTTCCATGGATAAAACTCCACCTGGGCTTCCTGGGTATCCACCACCTGGGGGTCCTCGCTGCATCTGTCCAGGAAACCTGGGCCCCCGGGGCCCCTCCTGATGCATATCCATCATCCTTAAATTTCCTCCCATTCCTCCTCCAATTATAGGCCCTGGTCCCCACTGCTGGTCTCCAGGTTTGCTATGATATGGAGGTGGGGGACCTCTCATCATGAGGTGTGGCCCCCCTGGCATTCCTATCTCAGACATTATGCGGAAATGCTGGGTGTGTGTCTGAGGATTCATCTCCTGTTGCCGCCTCTTCTCCTGATAGTATTCTTCCTGCAGCTTCCTCCAAGCTATTTGTTCTGGTGTTAGTCCTTCAGGACCTAGTACAGGCCCCATGTCTAGTCCTGAAGGTGACGACAGGTGGTGATGAGGAAGCAAGGTATGGTGCCTTACTATCGAAGTGTCATCCAAACAAGGCCCACTGAGGTTCTGTGTTTGTGAAATTATAGATTGTAAAGTCTCGTGATTTTTTATTCCACGGATAGCGGGAACACCCTCAGAAAGACAGCTGCTGCCAGCCCTCCCACTTTTATTATCTTCATCCTCCAGCCCTTGGTATCCATCAGTATTGTTGTTGCTAATTGACCCATTGTTGGGATTGCTATTTGAGCCTCCTGGATCTCCATGGCCAGCACTAGCCCCACTGTGCAGAAGCAGCTTCTCAATGTCCCTAAGTGTCTGCAAAGAACGCTCACGATGCTCTAGCTGCTCTTTCGACAGTCCTTCGATACTCCCTTGTCCTCCCTGCTGGCTGGACTCACCCTGAAGGTGCACAGACAACATTGATGGATTGGCACTGGGAGAGACACTTGTACTAGGCCGATTTATAATGCCTGACCCATCTATTCCACAACCCGGCACCTCCACTCGCTGCGGCCCTGAGCCTCCAGGTCCTAATGGATGAGATGCTGCACAGTTATTGTGACTGGGTGTGCTCACCAGATGGACATGGGTTACCTCGCTGTCTGGCTGAACTGTGGAAGGAGTATTGCCACCTGTGAGATGACCCGCAATAACTCCACCAACAGAAGCTGGACGAGGTGTACCGCTTTGAGATTTGGGGGTGCCCATGGGAGGGGTGCTGCTAGAGCTGAGCTGCTCTGATAGGCTAGGGAGCTTTCCAATATCAGTGCACTGCTGAGCAAAATAGAAACAGAAAGAGAAAAAGGAGAGAGAGAGAGAGAAAAGGAAATAAATAAAGATATTCAAAGATAAAAGAAAAAGCAAAGCAATGTTAATGGGATATTTCTGTCCAATTCAGAACATAGATTCTGAAATGAATCCAAAAAGCTTATTACGGTAGCTGTAAGTGCAAAACACATTAAAAAAAAAAATTAATAAATAATAATAAAAAATAAAAAAAACACAAAATATAGCAAATTAGAAAATGCAACAAAAACAATGGTACGTTCAGAAAGATGACAGCAAAACAAAACAAAAAAAAAAAACAAAAAACAAAAAAAAAAAGGCAGCAATTCTGGAAACATGACGGCAAAACCAGAAACACAACAGTAAATTTGGTAAAAACAACAGCATTGCCTGCCTATCAGTCTGGGAACCACGAATAACGGAAAGCTAGAGGATGTTTTTTTGTTCATATGTTTTATACTTATGGGCCAACCATAGCATTGAGAACTACAAACGTCTTAAGAATTAAATTACATTTTTATTTTTATTATACCAACAGACAGCAAGACATAAAGGAAACATCATGTTTCAGCTTATGTGCAGCTAAATATAAATGGCACAGACATTTTCAAACTTTGCACTTACAATCAAGTACATTATTCTTACTCAAATATTGCATACAGAAGTGGAACAGAGCACAATGACTTAAATAGATATTTAAAAAAAAATGTGGCAACCAAAACTTATTAACACCTGCATAAGCATTAATCACATGAACATTTGTATGTTCTCCTTACTTCCTCTTTTAGGAGCACAAAAAAAGCCACATGCATTTACTCAAATGTGGAACCTAACACAACACATACTCTAGAACATGTTTATTGTAACTAGTTGTAAATTATGTAAGTGTATTCACATCCTAAGCTACAGCTTTAATAATCTGTATACAAACCTGGTCCAATTTAGTACGAGAAATATTTTGCTGGTGAAACAGGATGATGGAATCTGTATGGCCATGCATCACTGCCTCTGCAGCACTGTGGGATACACATACATGAACACATATGCAATTCAGTGCTTGCGCTATAAACACACACTCATCAGTGCTTAACCAGATTATTTACAATGGTCAAATGAATAGGAGGATGCTATTTACCAAATCAAATAAGTATGTCATATTTATATAAAAATCACACACAGCAATGACAAAAATATTTAACATGGTTCTCTGTTAATATTATTCCCACCTGTTGGCTAGGCTGGTGGTGAAGACATACACTAATTGCTGGGAGGTGTGAGATGGCTGGTCAGAACGTACACCTGGACCAAGGCCACATCCTATACCAGGCCCATTTACTGACTCAACTGTGCCTGAGAGAGACTGGCCAGGGCATGACATCACATGTTCCTCTGAAATTGGGAAAAAGGAGAAGATTGGTAATGTTGGGGGAAATTGGGAAAATATTGTAAAAAAAAAATTCTGTAGTTGGAGGTTTAAACAGATTACTTGAAAAAAACATGGTAACATTTTAATGATTGTAGTCCTGTAGTCATTGTAGATGGTAAACCTGCAGTTACAGCATTTCATTAGGGAGGCTATGAACATTTTTTTTTTAAAGTTGGAACTCATCCACTAGATGATACTAAATAACATATCACATAAGTGTGTTGTTGGTCATGTGACCAATAGTAGTTTACCTGCATTTTGTGCCATGATATGACATATAATGAACTGCAAAATAGATATGAAAAGAAGCCATTCAAGGCCACAGAGGAAACACTCGGATCGGATAATACCCAAGTCAGGGTAAGTTACACATATTTACATTTATATGTATACATTTACATGTGCTTAGATGTTATATCATTTGGAGAATTGTGTAATTACAACACAAATAATGTTTAGTACTTCAAAGATTGACATAAAATAATGCATATCTGCCACCATCTGTTAATGCTTATTGGGTTATTGTGCACTGACAGGGAACAAAAAATGTACTGTTGATATAATAGATTCATTAAAAAAATATCTTTGCAAGTTGGTAGTTCAGCACATATCAAACATGAAGTGAATTGCTGTATCAAGCTGCGTTTGCTTAGAAAGTTGAGGTAGAACTTAGAAAAATATAGCTGATTTAGAAAAATCCTTGTTAACATTAAAAGCTAGCATAATAATACCTACTTTGTGTGTGTGTGTGTGTGTGTGTGTGTGAATGCTGATTTCAAATAGACCATCAACAAATAGAAGTCAACATTTTAAATCAACAAACAGAACAGTCAGCAAATGTTTTAGCAGATCTGTATTATCAGCAGAGCAAAAGCGATTATTCACCCAAGCAAACAGTAACTGGTGTTCTTTCTAGAAAGTGGTTTTTTTTTGGATTTTTGAAATTGAAATTGTTTCCTTGTTGCTATGAGCTGTTTACACGTTGCTAGATTAAAGCTAATTCCGGTATTCATATTCAGTTTCGGTCAGGAGTTGCTCATTTACGCAACTACACTTTGTTTTGCTAATTAAAGAGGCATGCTCAGCTTTGAAGCGCCCCACCACAGTACTTAATAACTAAGAAAACGCTGAGGCGGAAGCCTCAGCCCTTGTCATGTGAAGACCGAGCTCGTGTAAAGACCTACAAATCTACCTGCGCGAGTCCACTGAGCAAGGACACCGACAAGACATCACTCACGCTGCTAAGTATACTTTTTTCTCCCTTTATTCCTCTCGCAGGTTTCCTGTTTACACACTAACATGTGTCGTCAGTTTATCCCTGTTATTTGCCACAGGTACGGACCACGGCACACTCCCAGAAAAGTATGGACAAAAACTTGGACAACCCACACTCTCTGAATGTGGCCCCTGCAGATTCCCTCTCATTCTCTTTCGGACTTTGGAATGGCCAATCTGCAGTCAACAAGGCAGATGTCATTCCTACCATTGCAACCCACTCCAAACTCAGTGTGTTGGCTCTGACTGAGACCTGGTTCCATACTGTGAACACTGCCACACCCGCTGTCCTAGCCTCCAACTTCAACTTCTCCCATACCTTGCGTTACAACAGACGAGGGACCACCTCAAGAGATTTGCTTCTCCCCAAAACATGGAAATTTACTTGTCTTTCTTCCTCTTGCTCCTACACTTCCTTTGAATTTCATGTTGTTACAATCACTGACCCTGCCAAAATGCACTTTCTTCTTGTTTACCATCCTCCAGGTCAACTGGGTAAGTTCAAAGATGAATTTGATATGCTATTGTCCACAATCCCGGATGATGGAACTCCTAGGCATCACTGGAAAGGCGCTGCACTGGGTGGAATCCTATCTCTCAGACAGATCCTTCAAGGTATTTTGGAGGGGAGATATTTCTGAAACTCAGCAACTCACAACTGGCGTTCCTCAGGGGTCATTTCCGGGACCATTGCTCTTTTCTATCTACACTACATCTCTGGGGCAGGTGATTGAGTCTCATGGCTTCTCATACCATTGCTATGCTGATGACACCCAGCCTGACCATCCATCTGTATCTGCACGAATCTCTGCTTGACTGTCGGACAGCTTGGTCTTGATGAGGGAACACCAACTTAAGCTCAACCTTGCAAAATCTGAGCTTCTCATCATCCCAGCCTGTCCCTCAGTCAACCACAACCTCCATAAAAACTTCTTCAGATGATTCAGAATGCAGCAGCACGCCTCGTATTCATGGAGCTCTTCACAGAATCTGATACCATCTTCAAGAAACAGCTAACGACCCACCTCTTCCATGAACACCTAATCAACCCCTAAAAAAAATAATAATAAAATAAAAAAATGTGAGTTATGTGAGTTGTGCACATTTTCTAATTTCTAGATTTGTTATCAAGGATATCTGGGTGTTTTTTTTTTTTTTTTTTAATCGTACTTTCTTTTAAAACTCCTGTTCATAGAACCAGAATGTCATTTATATAGTACTTCATATGAGGCCTGTTGACTTAAATTTGTCCTCTATGGCCTCTGGAATGGTAGAGGTAAAAATAAATAAATAAATAAATAAATAAATAAAAAATCAGATGAGTCTGTAAAACTGCAGCTACAGTGGTGTGAAAAAGTGTTTGCCCCCTTCCTCATTTCCTGTTCCTTTGCATGTTTGTCACACTTAAGTGTTTCGGAACATCAAACCAATTTAAACAATAGTCAAGGACAACACAAGTAAACACAAAATGCAATTTGTAAATGAAGGTGTTTATTATTAAAGGAGAAAAAAAATCCAAACCATCATGG